>JAFVLL020016208.1:35470-85470 GCA_021397915.2 Tor tambroides
AATATAACGGTTTTCCCGGTAAAGACAGAACACAAAGCAGCGCAGCATCGGACTTTGAACTTGCAGCGCTCATGTTTATTTAATGAAATCATAGCTTTTTGAAGTTTAATCGTCACATTCAGTCATATCGCAATTCCTGTCTTTCCGTCTCCAAATTTAAGACCTCTTGATCATAATTAAGACTTTCTTGTACAATTTAAGACTTTTTAAGGCCTTAAATTTGATACAACTAAATTTAAGACATTTTAAGACTTTAAGACTCCGCGGAAACCCTGCTTACATTGAAATCCTTCAACATTTTCCTGTACAAATCCTCGTTTTGTACTTCTAATTCGTGACCAGTGTTTTGTTCTGCTCTCTCCTGTGTGTTTCAATGATGTCACTTCTCACCAGAGCTTATGCTACATCCTACGTCGTCCACTGGAACACCACTTTCTCGTGAACGCTCATACAACAGTTAGCAGAAGCTAAAGATTACGGTTTATAAAGTTTTAAATATGGATGTTTTTCTTACACAAACACATCACTTTGCTTTAAAAGGCCTTTATTAATCCCCTGAAGTCATGTGGAGCACTTTTTATGATGGATGGACGCACTTTTTTGGGATTCAAAATCTTGACCACCATTCACTGCCATTATAAAGCTTGGAAGAGCCAGCACATTTTTTACTATAACTCTGACTGCATTCATCTAAAAGAAGAAAGTCATATACACCTAGGATAGCTTGAGGGTGAGTAAATCATGGAGTAATTTTCATTTTTGGGTGAACTGTCCCTTTAAACAGGCAGCTGGTGCAGGCACATTTACAGCTGCTTTGCGAAATTGTGGCAAAATCCAGTTATTTCAACAAGACACTGTGATCAAGTTGTGTGAGAGTAAAAGTTCCCCACACAACATTTCCAAGTTAGTCACAACAATTCGTCATGCTGACCAAGAGAAATGCCGCTTGGTTTGAAAGTTACTTCTGTGTGACACTACACAGAAGATAGTAGACTATTAAAAAGGACAGTTTACCCAAAAAGAAAATTCTGAAAAATAAAAATTCTGTTGTTCCAAACCTGTATGAATGTATTTCCTCTACTGAACACAAAAGAAGATATTTTGAAGAATATTGGTACCTAAACAATTGCTGGTCCCCACTGACTTCCATAGTATTTTTTTTTTTTCCATACTATGTAAGCCAATGGGGGCCAACAACAGTTTGGTTACCAACATTCTCCAAAATATCTTCTGTGTTCAACAGAAGAAAGAAACTCATACAGGTTTGGAACAACTTGAGGAAGAGCAAACGATGACAGAATTTTCATTTTTAGGGTAAACTTTCCATTTAACAATAGTCTTTTTTTGCCTGCAAAATTCTGAGTATATGGCAAATGATGTCTAGGTAGGCAGCTTGCTAGGTTATGCAACAGCGACGGAAACAGACCTTGGGTGCTTTTTCAGCCTTCAGTTTTCTGACGACCTCACCCTGCTCAGCAACACGAGTGAATGGACAACCGCTGGAGGCAGGGCTTGGACTTCCTGCTGCAGGGGTGGGGGCAGAGCACTTCGGTGCTTGGGCAGACGTAGGGGGAGCCATGCCAGGTTTGTACTCCTGTCCGGTCAGTTGTTTAAACTCAGATTTCAAGGCCAAGAGCTGCTTTACAGCAGCGTCCACTTGCTCTTTAGGGGCCTTGTCTGTCTTGAGCTGCCTGACCAGGTCTCCCTGAGCCACAATGCTGGAAAACAGGGCAGAAGAGTCTCCTGGTGTGGCTGGCGCTGAGCTGGAGACAGGAGCCTGTTTGGCTTTGCTCAGAGGAACAGACTCTGCCTTCACCTGAACAATATGAATAGAGCGATCATTTTCTTCAACAATTGAAAACAAACTAATTAAGAGAACAAATAGATAATCCGAATTTTGTGCTCACAGATTTAGCAGCTGTCTGGCTCTTGCTCTTGTCCTTGGAGCCAGCGGTGGGCATCTCTTTTGTGTGTCCATCTGGGATGTAGAGCAAGACACAGGGACTCTCCTTGCAGCTGTGGGGGCTGAATGAAGAGGTCAAATTACAAACAGAGCATAATAACGCAAAGTTTATTATTCATAAGACTTTCTGCTGAATGGATTAGAGGTGTAACCTGATTGGCTCATAAGGCTGATCACAGATATAGAAACCCCGTCTCTGCAGCTGTATGATGTCACCTTTCTTCAAGTCCTTCAGGCAAGGGTCCCCTAACATCTTCTCCTCTAACTGGAAACAAAATAGTCATTTTAATACACATCAACATTAAAACAATATATAAACAAGTGTTCAAGACTTTGTGTTTTTGTTATGAAATTAATACTTTTATTCAGCAAGAATGCATTAATTGATCAAGTGACAGTAAAGACGATGTTACAAAGTATTTATATTTCAAATAAATGCTGTTCTTTTGAATCTTCTACTCAAAGAATCCTGTACTGTGGTTTCCACAAAACTATCAAGTGCCACAACTATTTATAACATCGATAATAAATTTCCTTAAGCACCAAATCAGTATATTAGAATGATTTCTGAAGGATCATGTGACACCAAAGACTGGAGTAAAGGCTTCTGAAAATTCAGCTTTTCCATCACAGGAATAAATAGCATTTTTAAATATATTAAATGAGAAATCAGTTATTTTAAATGACATTTAAAAAAAAAAAAAAAATTAGTTTTTACTGTATTTTTGACCAAATAAATGTAGCATAAGAGACTTCTGAATGGTATTGTATTTTTGCACCTACTTGTGTAATGTAGTGCCATTCATAAATGTTATGCAAATCAAGTGTGTAATTATGATGATCCAGTTAGACTAATATAATTCTCTCTAATATAGTTCTGTTCATTTGTCACATTGCAAAAAGCCATTTATGTATTACATATTTATTTTCACAAATGAAAGTAGCCCAAAACATAACTGAGAGTGAAATAATGTGATTTTTTGACGTTCACACCACCAAAAATCTTCTGAAATGTGGTGCATAAGTTACCATAGAAATACAGACAACACCCCAACAGACTTGAGCACCACACCTTGCTGTTCTTGTTGATGTAAGCCTTGAAATCGTCATCCTTGCCCAAAACCGGTTTGGTAATGAGGTGCTGGTAGTTGACGGAGACAGTGGGCACGAATGGAGCACGGCTGGATTCAGCGAGCCAGGTGATCTTAGTGGTCTTTTTATAATCAGTGTTCTCCAGGTTCAGACGACCATCTAGAGACGTGATCGCTCCACTAGCGTCCCTGTAGACATGAGACAAAAACTACATGTAACTGCACATATATACACTACCATTCAAAAGTTTGGGATCAGTTGTTTTTTTTTAATACCTTTATACAGCAATGACAATAAAACTGAGCTAAAATAACAGTAAAGACATTCATAATGCTATAATTTTTTTTTAAATCTTTTTCTTAATGGCTGCTAAAATGGATGCATCTCTGCCATCACAGGAATAAATTACATTACATAACATAATACTAATAATTTTAATAGGGTTGGTGCCAAAGCACAAAAAGTGAGAGGCATGTTTATTTTTGGGGGGAGCTGCAACAAAAATTGTGTTTTGTTCACATTAATAATTCTAAATATTTGTTAAAAAAAAATCATTTCACCTTTAATGCTGTGGTAGTCTGCTAGTAGACAGTTTTACCTGTGAATTTTGGTGATGATGATGTTTCCCCAGTTGATGAAGGTGACGGTCTCACCCTCTGTGAAAGTTTCTGCATCCGCACCCTCAATAAAGACCTTTGGCCCGTACCACACCGGCTTCATTCCCACATCTGCATTCTGCAAATCCCCACAAGATAGGATGTGACTCACTTAATGTCTCTCGACATTAAGTGACTGTGACAGTTACTAAAAATATTTTTTATGACACAGACAAATTCTTTAGATGTGTGTGCTTGCTGATTTTATTACCTTGGGATGTTTGGCAACCTCTTTCATCTCCTCCTTGGCCTCAGAAACGCAGACTGGAACGACCTGCGAGCTTAGTAGGGCAGTGTATCTTGGGGCTATTGGGTCAATGACCTAAACAGGGAGGGCGAGAGAGAGGGGTACAAATATTTCTTTAGATAAGAGCCCACATAAAACCGCTAAAGCTTCTTTGCTCTCACACTGCTCTGTATGGATCGACAGATGAAACAGGATGAGTGAGGACAGGTAGAGAAGAGTGAAATGAGCAGGGGAAGCCAAACACTGTATCGAACAGACTGTTACAGCCACAGAGGTGCATAATTAATGCCCATAAACCCTTATTTAGGTAGGTTTACCACAGAAAGAGTGTACGTATTTATTTCCTCTGACTGGGACATGAGGGAGTTGACCACCATTAACAGGTTTTCAGAGAGAAATCAAAAGAAAAACGTTTGAAATGTGTCACCGGGGAGCGCTAAAGCTAAAAAAGTTTGACTGAACAACATGAATTGTTCTAAATGTATTTTCACTTTCTATAGAATCTGCCAGAAGCTGTATGAGGGGAGGAAATGAGCGCTAGTATAAACACAGACACAAGCTGCACATGGGAGGAAGTCAGAAGGGAAAAAAGTAAATGATAAATGATTTCAAGGTGCGTGATTACAGACCAGGCTGTCCAACTGGACATGCATGAGCGACAAACCCGAAATCCTTAATTTCAAGCTATGCTATGTCATATTCACTGTGTACTGTATGTAAAATTAACCCGAAACCTGGTCTTTATTTAATGAATTATGATTCTCTTTTGTTGTACGTTAAGACAGCAGCCAGGAAAAATATTTGTGTTCCACAGAATAAAGAAAATCGTAAGGTTTAGAATGATTAAATGATGAGAAATTTCATTTTTGAGCGAAAAATCCATGCCAGAATAAATACTCTGCCAGATGAATAATCTGGACTTTTATGAAAACCATAGACCAGGGAATAGAAAGTTAGAGGGAAACAAGGAACAGACAATGCAGGGAGCAGGGGAAACTTCAGGAAGAGGAACAAGAGGAAGAGGAGTAGGAGTACCTTTTTACAGCTAACTGGCAGCTTGTAAACAGAAGAGTGAGATGCACTTTAATGTAGAGCAGGGGACACAGAGCTCAGAGAGAGACAGAACGCGAAGTGTTTCAATGTGATATCATAATCACCTAAAGCAGGCCACTTTGACCATAAGGTAACTCCATTTTAAGAATTTGGCTAAAATGTCTCCTGGCTACAAAAACAACAACATTCCTGCTCTTAGACAAATTAGTACTAAGGGTTGATGGTGTTAAATGGATAGTTCAACTAAAAATGAAAACTGTTATCATTTACTAACCCTCATGTCATTCCAAACCCGCACGACTTTTGTTAATCTTTAATCTTCCTAATTTCTGTACCTCCACTGGAAGTCCATTCCACCAAAACTTTTAAGCGTCAAAAAGTACATAAAGACATTATCGAAGAAATCCGTATGAATGAGCAGTTTAATCCAAGTCTCTGAAGAGACACAATCAACTCAAGATCCAAATTAAATCTATTTATGTCATAAAGTGATTGTGCCTCGATTAAACCGCTCGATTCATACGGATTATTTTTACAATATCTTCATGAACTTTTTAAAACATAAAAGTGGAATGGGTTTTCATTGGAGGGGCAGAAATCTCTCAGATTTGATTAAAAATATCTTCTGTTTATATCTGTGTTTCAAAGATGAAAGAAAGTCTTCGGTTGGGTTTGGAACGACACTTCATTTTTAGGTGAACTCTCCCTTTAAAGGAATCACTCACCCAAAAAAGAAAATGTACGTAAATGACGACAGAATTATTTTCTGAAGAACTATTACATTAAAGAAAAGGATGAGAAAATGAATGGTGCCAGACCAAGAAAAGAAGAGAAGGCTGAAGCTTGCAGTAATGAGCAGAGTGTTAAAGAGCTCCGGACATGCTTGACACAAGAAATGAAGTGCAGATGATCAGTGTTAAATGCTGAATTACAAACGTTTAAAAGATGATGGTTATATGGCTTGAATAAACATGAAAGCACAGTTAAAAGCAACACAGAAACAGTGGTTCCTGTTAAATTAAATTAAGAAAATAATATCTTTTTCTTCTGACTTTACAAAACAACTATTAAATGCAGGTGCATTTAAGTAAGTTAGTCACAGAGAATGAGAAAAGTGGGAGAGAGGGAGACGTGCAAATGTAAAAGGACAAGACTGAGTAGAGCACTAAAGGTTAACGCAATGAGAGGCTGGTGAGCTTAGAGGCTAAAGTCTTGAAAATTAGTTTCAAAATAAAGTTTTGCTTGACAGGATATCACTGCCAAGGTGCAGAGATGTTAGCCAGCTGTTCAGTTTAAGGTTTTTAAACTAGTGAATGAATGGGATGACAAGGACCAGCTGGAGATCAGGTGCAGCCATGATAAACCCTGGCAAGGTTTTAATATTTACCTTCTTGTTGAATGCCCAGATCTTGTCCCACTCCATATTGACTACAGATCTCGAGCCTCCCTGTAACAGAGCAGAACGGACAGAAAATGAAAAAGATTGTGAATCAAATTGAGTTTGATTAAATAAATAAGTCTGAAGTGTAAAGTCTGTGCATGTGGATAAAACTATTTTTATAACTATACATTTCTAAAAGAAAGAAAAAATTAACTAATTTACACAGCAGAAAAATTAGCATTTTTTTAGTATAACAATTCGTTAATAAAAATAGTTAAACATAACAGTTTAGGGTGACATAAAATTGCTGTCAGTACTGTTTATAAAATGTGTGATTTATAGTGATTTTACTAGTGCCATGCCTAAGAACAGCCCTTACCACGGTAAAATCAGTGTAAAACACAACCTTGTGGCTTAAGGCTTTTGAATTCTTTCCCAAAAGTCATTCTAATTGTGAAAAAAACCACATACCTGAGCAGCAATAAATTGTTTGAGTCCCTCAACAGTCATTCCTCTACGCAGCACACCTCTGACTGTTGGGAAACGAGGGTCATCCCTGCAGGAAAGAAAAGTAGAGAGAGAAAAAAAGATTAACTCTATAAGAAAGACCTCTTTTGGATTGCAAAGTCAATGAGGGTGATACACACCAGCCATCCACATAGCCCTGGTCGACAAACCAAGTGAGCTTCCTCTTGGAGAGCAGAGTGTTGTTAAGATTGAGTCGAGCATACTCCCAGATGTACGGTTTACGCAAACCAAGGGCATCTATGACCCAGTAGAACTGCTCGTCTCTGTCGTGGTACTCAGTGGTACGTAAGGCATGCGTCACCCCCTCAACACTGTCCACAATGGGGCACGCAAAATCGTACGTGGGATACACTCTGTATGGAGCGAGAAATGAAAAGAAGAGGAACACCAGTTAAAGGAAGCCATTGGTAACATTCAGTAACCAGTGTTGGGGAAAGTTACTTTTAAAAGTAATGCATTACAATATTGCGTTACTCCCTAAAAAAAAGAACTAACTATGTTACTTAGTTTTTATGAAAAGTAATGTGTTACGTTACTTTTTAAATCTGGTTTTTAATATAAAAAGCTGTGTTTTTGGTAAATGTAAAAGCCCTTTCACACCAAAAATGAAATGAATAAGCCTCAGGCTGAAGGGAAAGTAAATTCACGTCTGTACAGTACAAAGCAGAAGAAAGTTCAACACACGTCAGCAATAAAAAAACAGAAGCACAAATGTTTATCTAGAGTAATTTTTGCTTATTAGTACGGTTGAATTAGATCATCGAAGGTCAGCAGCAAAGACATTGGTTAATAAAATGGGATTAAACACTATGCACTATTGCACTATGTGTTTGCATTTCACTGTTTTATTGATTTTGAGGAAAACTTCAAATACTTATTTGAAAAAGTAACTCAAATATTTTCTTGTAAATTAAAAAGTAATGTGTTACTTTACTAGTTACTTAAAGTAATCTGATTACATAACTCGCGTTACTTGCTAAGCGTTACCCCCAACACTGTCAGTAACATGTCACGTGTGATATTCACTCACTTGTAAGTGTTGCCAGTGCGAGGATGAGGAGCGTTCTTGCAGCGGAAGAGTGTGGGGTCACGCAAGCAGCCGTTGTTGGAATTCATGTCAATCTTTGCTCTCATGCAGCAGGTCTGGCCAAACTCTGTGCCTTTCTTCATCTCCTCCCACATCTGCATGTTCTTCTCCACAGCTGTGGAGATGGAAACATGTTCAGTATAACAGCTCAAATCACATTTCCTGTGATGAAGACAAATAAGAAAATCAGTACTGGTGATGCTCACAGTTGTTGCGGTTGTGAGACTCGACCCTTTGCTCTCTTTCTTGTTTCATGACGTCTGGAGGAGTGTCATCTATGTAGGCCTTGCTCTCCTGTAGAAGTTTCTCTCCCATGCGCAGGATGGTAGGAAAGTGATCGCTTGTGTAGGTAAACTGGTCCGGTTTGATCTGCAGCATGGCCACATCCTCCAAGATGACCTGTAGCAAAAAGGTTAAAAAGTTAGCTTAGTAAAAAGTTAGCTTAGCCAAAGGGGTCTACAAATAATTATTTAGATATTGTGCATGATGTAGGGCCCTATTATTTCCACGATGCAGACAACACGGACAGAATCGCAGAATCCACTCATAAAAATGGAATTTGCTGTATAAAGCAGAATGTCACGGAATTTGCCAAATTTTGGATGCATTAATCAAAAGTACATACATTTAAATCACACCACGATATGGACTAGAAATGAATGAAACCATCAAAATGGAATCCAAAAAAATTAATGGAAAACACAGAATTTGGTAAACATAAAACTGAGAAGAAAATAAATCAGATTTCAAAGGACCTTAAAAGCGTAATTTTACTTAATTTAACAGCAATTTATTAAAAGTTGATGTACATTTCATGATTTCTTTTAATTAGGCATGCTTTTTGATGAATAAAGTTTAATTTAACCATTAAAACAAAAATGAAAATGGAAAAAACAGAATCCAGAAAAATTAAAACGGAAAAAAAAACAGAATTAGGAAAAAAATAAAACAGGTTTTTGTAGACATGTATTGAGGCTTGGTGCTCATTCCAAAGATGCTGGTTCAAATATGGTTTTCCTCACAATTAGTGTAGAGAAACCACTTGCTTTTGTTTTTTTGGAGGTAACAGAGGATATGGGCCATTTATAGAGGACATGGGCCATAATTCTGCATGAAAGAGGGCAAAATGTCATACCTTCTCAAAGTCCTCTTTTTCCTTCTCAGGGTTGGTGTCATCAAAGCGCATGATGAGCTTGCCCTTGAAATTGACCTGGTAGTGCTGGTTGAGTAGAGCTGCTTTGGCATGACCAATGTGCAGGTATCTGAAGAGTTGTAAAGATATATACTTTAAATTATTTTTGATCAAATAAATGCAACCTTGGTAAAGAGACTATGTATATTGTGACTGATCTTCATTGTATAGACTACGCTACTTACCCACTAGCCTCAGGAGGGAAACGCACCACTACTTTGCCCATCTCAGCACCAGGGAGCTCCACAAACTTTCCCAAATCCTGCTTTTTTTCCTTCTCCACAGGCTAAAAACATAGTTTGGAACAAATGAACAGTTTCATTAACATATGTTCAATGTTCGGTTGACTTCAATTTTAACTATAAACAAATGTCATTTAAAACTCAAACTTTTTTTTTTTCCCAACAGAACAAATAAAACTGCAATAGCCTGTCAGAAAGGCAACCATATTTTCCTGGGATAGCACTCACAGTAGCTTTGACGGCAGAGATCTTGCTGGCCCATTTACTGCCCACTGAACTGAATGGCACCTGAGAGCTCAGGAAAGAAAACCAGCGGCACAGATGAGGGTAGGAGCTTGGCTTGGCCTGTGACTCGCCATTTCCTGCGGATGAAGCACCAAACTGACTTTTGAGAACTATTTATTTAGAATCATCCTCTAATTTATCTTAAACCCAAATGACTGACCTTTGAGTGCAGCCCAGACGCAGAGGTCAGCCAGGGTCACACTGCGACCCACCAGGAAGGTTCTCAGCGCCAGAGCTTTATCCAGATCCTCCAGAGCAGAAGAGAGATCTGACTGAGCACAGAGACGACGGGCACTGAACTCCAGCCAGTGATCAACCTGCAAGTCAACAACATTAACCAATGAAATATTTGGAATTTGTTATAGAGTGCCAGTGAAACATAGTATATGATTCCCAAATCTAACCTCAGTTTGCTCCATCATGTTAGAACCATAAAGTCCCAATGCCGGAGCCACTCGTGCGAGATAACGCGTGATGGAGTTCACGTCACTGAACTGCACCTGACTGAAGGAGACACAGAACAGTAGATAATGGGAAATAAGACAGAATATAAATATGCATACAAGAAAAAAATGATTTTCTATTGTCTCTAAAAGTCTTTAACTATAATACATAAAGGATGCATTTCTACTCTCATACAGGCCATATACTTACTCAGAGACATGGAGCATAGTATCTTTGCCCTCCTCCACAGAGAGATTGACGCTGCCCTTCACATGTTCAGCAGTCAACAGTGCCCCTGTTGAATTACAGAGAAAAAAGTCAACGCAAATCTAATACTGTACAAGCTGTATGCAAAGTCATGCAAACAACTCTAAAATGAAAATGGCATGCTCCTGCATTCGATCATTTATTTCCAAGTCCTTTAATATTATACTGCTCATAAATACAAAAATAACCATCAGCTATAATGTTTTGTGTACAACGTTGCCTAATGCTTTAGAAAATGTGTGTATTTGTATGCCAACAAATACTCCTTAAACTGGAGTAACCGAACTGTCACAATAATATGAACGAACATACAATTTTTTTTTTTTTTTTTTTAAATTGTGAACACGGGGTGAGGTCGAGCAAACAAAAATAAAGAGCCCAACCTAAAATGAAACAAAAACAGATGTGCTTTCATTATAACGTCATATTATGAGATGGCATCAGAACAAAAACAAACTGCTCAAACTGGTCCATCTAGACTCTGTGCTCATTATTTACTTTGCAAACCATTTACATGGTTTATCTAGTTCATTGTTCCTGAAGAAACCTTTATGAACATTTATTTTATTTTTTTAGTCAGCTAAATGCATAAAAGTCAATTATAAAAAAATATATATATATATATATATATTTGCACTTGTCAAAAGAGTGTTTTTATTCAATTATGAGATGTTTTAAAATTACTATTTTATTTTTACTTTAGCATTTAAATGTCTTACTGTTTAAATACATGTTCCACTTGTTTAAGGCTTTGTTAAATGTTAATTTTGAATTTGATATGATTAAATACAATATATTTGGCATTAAATGCCCATACTCTGTGTCTTAAATTATTATTTGCATCAACATTAATATGAAGGAATTAATACAATCACATTATGAAGTCAAATGGGAAACACTTAGCCACATTGGATAACATCAATAAGCACTATTAATCATTGCATTAATACAATAAGTACTGTTTACATAATTTAATACATATTTATTAAAGTAGAGTGTATTGAGAAAACTCCATACAGATCTTGCATGGTCATTTTCTGCTTAGTTCTCAGAATTTCATTTCTGATGAAAAACAGGTTTGACCACAAAATCCTGAGACACTGAATTACAGGATAAAACCAGTCACACCCATTTTGATTTTGGTTTAGTGTGTTTCCAATGGTTTTGCACAAATTTCAGTAAGCAAGGCCACTTCATTTCTAATTTTACTCCATCATATGAGCCCATTAAAATGATCACACACATATGCAAACAAAGATGTCTGACAAAAAGAGCTGTATAATCCTGCTGCTCAAAGACAGGTGTGGGGTAAACGGATTCAGATCTTTCAAATGACTTGCATCAGCCAGTGACACTGCTTTCCCAGCACTGGATGGCGCACTTCAATTCATCTGACCAACAATAAATGTCAATCAGCAGCTTTATTAGCATTTTATATCTTAAATACGCCTCTGAAATCAACATTATCCAGATAAGCTCAAACAAATCCTTCGTTTTTCCCTGTATGTGTCGGCAAACCTTTAAAACTCCCGTCATAATCAAGAAAACACGCACAGATTATACTTCTTATTTCCTTTTACTAAAGCAGTACAAAATTACTACCACTGTCATTGTTCTGGCTTTTAATCTATTAACAGTTAAAGCCTTGAAAGTCAATTAAACGGTGGGAAAGGGAGACAGATCATTTTAGATATGCCACGATGGCACGAGGATACTCTGCATGTCAGTCCACTGAGCCGATGGGCGAGCTCGGCTGCAAAATGCATTGTAGTTTGGAGTATATGCAACGCGTCGCAAGTGTACTTACCTAGAGGTGGGTCGCTACTGTTGATAGTCAAGTTTAGTGCCATGTCGTTCCTCCTGGTCTGCTCGTAATGGCCCTGTCACTCTTCCAGCATCAAACTACTTCACAAGCCACAAAGCTGCTCAGCGCCGCCTGCTGTGAGAGCGCAGCACTAGAATGAGCCGGGAAACACTGAACCCTGAAACAATGGTTCCGGGCAGTCATAATGTAGAATGATAATAAGGTAGTAAAATTATATAGAGTAACGTTCTGTAAAACATTCCAGGCACCTTTCGCTTTTATTATATGGGAAATTCACCATGTCAGTGAATGATAACTGACGCTGTCAGTCCCTTTTTGTAATAGGTTTGTAATACTAGCTTTCTTTATAAGTCTAATAAATAAAATTAATAATCTCACAATTTTGAGATATACAAATTTGCAATTATGAGAATAGACATGTACTGTATGTGATACACATAGACTGTAAATATACATAACAAAAGAGACATGTAAATCACTATGCTTCCTAAAAGAGGCGCTAAGCTTTCAATGCATCGATCGATTTTATTTCAGGCGGCAATAAACTGAAAGTAGATAAATGTATTTTTATGTTTTGGAAAAAAGTAAATATTTTAGCTGTAGGTCTTGATAAATTTGTGTAGCCAAATTGTCAGCTGACCAATAATTTGATTTCACTTTCACTTTTTAGGCACTGGATTTATGCAGCTTTATTTAAGATTTTAGTCAGATGTTTGATAGCTTTTATTCGTTATATATACTATATATGTGTGTGTAGGAGGGGGGGGGGGGGGAATGGATATATTGAACCTTAAAATAAGATTAAATTCTGATAACATGTAATGTAAACCAATTACATATTAGATACCACTCTGTCTACCAATAATAATAATATGATTATATAATAATTAATTGCTTAGTTTTATGATCAAAGCTCTGTAGTTTTAATTGTGAGGGGCAAAAAAATATAATGTAATGCAGTATATTGATGATTGAGAGATCAAACAAACATTGTATCATATTTGATGCATACATTTTAGCATTTCAGTATAGATCAACTAAATGTAAGTTTGCTTCAGTCCAGTAAATGTCTTTATAAAAGTAATTTAAATATAAATAAATATCAAAGTCAGTATAAAAGTTATTTATTTACTACCTGAACTATATTTTTAGAATGACACTACAGTAAATGGCCCTTTACTTGCTAAAAAAGTATGAACTATCAATCAGATGACGGAAGGCATGTGAACTCTGTAGGCTACGCCAGGTTTTTCAGCATAGTTTTGATCATGATGTTGAGAATTTAGAGGTTTTGAAATATGATCTGATACTTTTTTGTTCAGAAATAATGTGCAAAGTAACAAATAACATTCAATATGGTTTCCCAAAAACATTCAGTCTCCACAACTTTTTTCTAGCTAGTTTTGTTTTTTGGTTACATTTGTTTTCAGCCTCTTGATTTTGCCTTAATAGCTATGAAGACATAATGACCCTGAGCTTAGCTTAGGTACAGCTGACAGAAAACAGCACGCTGTGACGCTGAACCTCTATCCAGCTGATACCATAACTACCTGATTTGTTTTCATCCGCGGTCATTAATCTACTTGACAGTGCAATAACTCCTCGGACCGGCTCTCATACTTCTCTCGTCCATCATGACGGATTTGTCTGAGTATTTATGTGCTAAATTGCCCTTATTTTCCCATGTTTTTTGGTTAAAGATTAATGAGATGAAGACATAAAGTGCTCTTCATGCAAGTGGCTAAGTCAGTTCCATCAATGAAAGTATCTCCCCTACGCTGTACTTCATTAGAGCCCATCCAGCACATGCTCTACTCCCACCATCAAAGCTCTAACAGGTTGGAAGCGCATTTGCATTCACTCCTAATGAGACTCTGGAGGTGATATGCAGCATCAGATTTATTTTTTTTTCCAAAAGCCAGAGACATAAAATCCCTATAATGCCTGATGCCATGCCAGGTAGGCTACACCACAGACTGATGAAATATGGAAATGTGACTAGTTTGTTCAGTCAGGTCTGCAGTCGCAGCTGACATTTTCACACATAAAGCCAGTGTAAGCTTATTAATCTCCCGAACGATTCCATACGTGAAATCACAGAAGCGGTAGAGAGGAAAAAATCCCCTCTGAATTGCGCAGGACTGCTGCGTAGGCCTAATGAATGCAAAGCTAATAGCTGCAAGACAGAAGCGTCTTATTCACGGACACTGCCAATAAATTTACTTTCATGATTAAAAAGAAGAACCTTTAACACTTATGGAACATTTCCATTGCACAAAAGATTTCTTTATGGTGGAAAAAGGTTCTGTAGATTATTAAAATGTTCTTTACACTAAGGGGAAAAAATGGTTAATTTAAAGGGATAGTTCGCCTAAAAATGAAAATTGTGTCATAATTTATTCACCCATGTTGTTCCAAACCTGTATGAGTTTATTTTCTTCTGTTAAACACAAAATAAGATATTTTGAAGCAATGTTGGTAGCTAAAATATTTTTTTCCATACTATAGAAGTCGGTCAGCTGTTTGGCTATACCAACATTCTTCAACAGAAGTAGAAACTTATATATTCATATGTTCAGTTTGCTAACTGTATACCAAAATGTAGCTTATTTTAGATAGATACTAGAAATGGAGACACTGAAAGAGTCCTTGAAGATTATTATTACAAAAAAAGGGAGAAAAGTTATTTTCAATGTTATTTCTTTGCTCTATATAGCTAATCCCTAAATACTATAATTTTTGCATTTTTTTCTTTCCTTATTTATTCTTCAAAATGTATTTATTATGATAATGTCTCTTTTAAAAGTAATCTTTCTTTTGATACAGTATGTTGTATTTATTCTTCCTTAATAAAAATAAATAAAAGCATTTTAGAAGTGAGACAGGAAAAATAAATTGTGGGAGGAGTTTCTTTCTTCCTTCCTTTCCCGTGTTAACTACATTGCAAACTTGACAACATCTTCATTAGACCTCATACCAAGTATGTAATTACCGAAGAAGTGAAGAGCCTTTTGAAAGATCAATCTTGGCTCCGTAATTGTCTTGTCATCTCATTCAGATGGGAGGTCCGTGTGAGAGGAGAGAGAAATTGCTTTGTCAGCTACACTTTGTCATTTTCTCATCTGGTAATAATACTCGAAGACATTAATGCACTTGTTCACTTTCAAATTTTTTTTTTTTTTTTTTTTTAGAAAGATTGAGCAGGTTTCAGTCTTGTTGTAATGGGCCTACCTGATATACTCAAACATGAACACCAGATGGCGGTGTGTGACTTTTGCTTGAATATGGTTGTTGGCTTTCGCGGTACTTTTCCACACTGGAACAACAGCGCTTGAAGGACGGTATGTGAAAAAACAAAAAACCCAGCACCCATGTACTGTTTCCTAAACTAGCTGAGAATGTAAAATATTACTCCTAAAACATCACTAATTGGCCTAAACCCTAAAAAACATATTTTGTGTTCTTCTTTACAGCTTTTATCCATCTCAACTGCAGTAATCCAATTTTAAGCACAGTAAAATTGACTTTACAGGTTACATGACCTTTATTTGGCTGGGATACAGCTTTTTAAACTGTCTGACGGCGAGGTGTTAAGAGACTCGCATTGAGTTTGTACAGTCGCCTACAGCAGGGTTTAACACAAAAATGCAGCTCCAGCACTGGCAATATCACATGAGCCCTGGATTTCAGAAGTCAGCTGCTTAAAAGATCTCTTCACTTTTCTGGGTGCAGAGAGAGACTTTCTCCTGTTCACTGGGGTTACATCTGCTGTTTAGTGAGGAGATTGAAATTTAAAATCATGATATTACATTTTAGTATTCATTCATGGACTGGATTTAGATGGTTAGAATGGACCAGTCAGCCTGTGCTGATAAATAAACCATTATGGGGACAAAAGAATGTATTCAGACAAAAATATTACAAGCACCATATCACAAATATTTTATTATATGTTTTACCAGTGCCTGATTCTTGGAGGGAGGGCTTTTAAAAGTGAAGGGACTTGTATAAAATAGGTAGTTTTCACATTAGAGATCAGTATTGTTGCTACTGAAGAAAAGTGGGACTTGTGGTGCCATCAGCCAATCAGATTAGTCATCATGTCATTGCTCTAAGTGATTAGTCACATGGCATTTACACCTCAGGTAATTGGCTCAAAAACCTGCTTTACATCATTATTACCATGTCAGGTGCATTCAAATCACTTTGGTCGAGCAAGGTGGCGATGTACCATTTCTACAAGATTTTATTAGCTACTTTTTTATTTTATTTTATTTTGTTTTTTATTAAATCTTTATATATTCTATGTTCTATGTATGCACTGTAAAATATTATAGTATTTTGTACATGCAACTTTTTGTTTTTATTGTAAATGAAAAAAAAAAAAAAATACTGGGAGACTCTTGGCTCAAAGAAAGTTTCCCATTCATAATTACGACTTGACTTGATTACGTGGTGGCATTCATGCATTTAACTCATAAATATGATCTTTCTGACACTTGAACCATTAGAGCAAAGGCGTATGCAGATTGCATATTTATAAAAGGCTGTGTCAGCCAAGCAACTGCCATTGAGATGAATGGGAGATTAATTCTAAGTAGTGGTGTCAAAATTAGCGCGTTAACGCATGCGATTCATTTTTTCAGATTAATGCGTTAAAAATATTTAACGCAATTAACGCAGGGGCGGGGCTAGAGTTGGCCACCCCATTCGCAACTGCTGCCTCTGTCTCTTTTTTCTTGAAAAGGATTGCGTTTATTTAGATGCAGAACGTCTTTATGACCACATCAAACGGGAGCTCTAACTTCGCCTCCGCACCAGGCGCTAGTCAAACGAGTGCGGAAAAGATACTGTGCTCGTGCTCGTGCTCGTGCTCGTACCGCGTGCTCTTCAAATACACGCACAAAGGTGTCGGCGCGCGCTGTAGCCTGTATCATTTCTTATCAAACAGCGAAAGAAACTACGTGCACGCAATGTCCTAGTTATGCCGTCAGTTAAGGCATGAAGTTACAAAAAAGGCGATTAAAGCTGCCTTAAAACTGCGTGCATGCATGCAATATGTTATATATGCGTCACATTTAAGAACATGTCTCTGAAATGGTTTTAAAAACTGTCCTGAGGCACCCCAGCACTGTCTCCCTCATCTAAAACACTCGATTCAACTCGTCCACTCATTAGCAGAGACTTTAAGACCTGAAGTGGGTCAGAAAAGGTAAAGAGAGTTGCATGTCAGATCCGCGTCACGTTCAGCAACAGCAGCTTTTAAAGCTATAGCGGGCAAATAAGCTCATAACCAGCTGCTGTGATGTCTATTAATCCAAGAACAAAAGAAAAAAGAGGAAATCAATAACTTTTATAGCTTTAATGGGTTCATCTATATTTAATTTAGAATTTAGTGTTTGGTAAGTATTCATTTTCTGTATATTTCTGCTGAAGGGCACAAGTAGCTAAATATGTAATTTATTATAATAGGTTCATGTGATGATTGTTTTAAGTTCACTTAAATTAGAAGTTAAGTCTAATAAATGTTAAAATTTATAGATCTAAATTATACTGTAATGCTGACTGGCTACAGTCAATGGTTAAATATTCAGGGGAAAAACTATTTTATAGAGACATCAGTAGTATTGATATCAGTGATGCTGGCCTTCAATCATAAAAAAGATGCCATTAAAGAAATATTAAAAATATACTGTCTTTATGTTGTTTGTACATTGTACATTTGAAGATTGAATGCAAAATTATTGCAATATAAAAGTGTATTTAAAAATGTTAATGTTAGGTGGAATTAATCGCAATTAATCGCGATTAATTTTAGAAAAATGTGCGATTAATTAGTTATTTTTTTTTAATCGATTGACAGCACTATTTCTAATGGTTCATGTACTGTGTTAGACCTCCTTTGTCTCAAACTCTGTACATTATGTTTTGTTGGGAACTGTTAACTCAGTAGTGTTTATTGGCATTTTTGCATTTTTCCATTTCACTGCACTATTGTTTTTCTATGTAAACCAGCAGAAGACAGTCATGTTTGACCGCTGCATTCGCATCTTGTGTCTTTTTGAGGGTTTTGCACATGACACAGTATTTTTCATTCCACTCATGTTTTTAAATGCAAAACAGTGTTCTGTGTAAATAACTTCTTATATGCATTTCAGTGTGCTGTAGGTAGAGGAAAATAGTCCATGGACTTTCAATTGTACAATTGACAGATATACAAAAGATTCAGTCATTTTAATGATTCCGTAAGCTGTACCCTTTGGGGGAAAAAAAATCACCAATGAAATCTCTTATATCTCTATTGTGCCAGCAGTAAGATTAAATGGAGAACAAGTGGAACAAATGATTTGCGTAAATCTGCCTCTCATACTTTTCTCCTGAGAGAAGGACTCACCTTTAGAGTTAGAGAGAAGATCAATATTGTCTCACACTGTGCTCAGATTTGCCAAGATACTGAGACTGCTATCAAAAGCTGCTACGTTTCTCATCAGAATCCTCTGATGCTTAATCAGCTCTATAGACTTACTGTATGTCAACAATGGTCTCATTTGAGTCTATTTTTATTTCTCCAAAGGCATTTTAACAGAAACATCTCAGACAAAGTTGATACTTTAAAGAAACATAATTGGAATTGTATTAATTCTCCTGAGCTACATAAAAGCAAAGTCTACGAAATACAGTTTTCCTCTGCGTAGTTCAGAATTAGTCAGAGCTGAAGATCCCCAGGCAGAGAACTGTGATGTTGTCCATAAAACATATTTTCGTAGTACTGCTGTTTGATGAATGCTAAAGATGCATGCTGAATTTACCACATTGTTAAATGAAAGTTTTTCAGATGCTTTAATGAAAAAACCCTAGATATCTGTTTTCATAGTAATCTCTTTTGTTCTTTTTTTACTGTCATTAGCCTCAACAGAATATTTTTCAGCCACACAAACTTTTTAGCAACCTGCATATTCAAGACAGATCTGTGTGACTTTGACTATCTCTTGTTGCGTATGAAAAATACAACTTAATTAAGCTGCCTGTCACCTTTGCTTGTGCAACTATTCAACACAGTGTATAATGTCTCGAGTATTTTTAGGTTTATGTGATCTGTATATGTCTGTGATGTTTGCACAAGTTAACCATAAATATGAACAACTCTCCAGGGTCTCATTTTTAAATGTTACACTGCTGTGTAAGTCATTAAATGACTTGGCTGTTGGCACGCATAATTCCCCCATTAATGGTGTTTGGTTGTATATATTTCTCCAGTAGGATAACAGTAGACATGCAGCCGCGTGTTCATCAGTGACTCTGCAGCAATAATTTGCCATTTTCCTCTTCTGCTGTCTAACTTTATCTTCATCATGCTTCAGAAAGGGTAAAAGGACGTGGGAAACATCCACAAAGAAAAATGGAGCAGCTTATGTTTGCAAAATTAATTTAAATCAAAGCAAAGCCGGATTCCAAGAGCTGTTCTGAGCCTAGACTTTCTGCTGCTTTTGTCGTTTGTTGGTGTACTGCTTGGTCAGAATATAACAATGATTCTTGACATAAGAGTTTTTCAGAGTGATTCAGAGTTTTTAGATTTTTTGGATGTAGCCATTTGATAATAAAGGCTTTTTAATGTACAAGAGTGCCATGGTCATTCTGAAGTATTCTTTAATGATTCTTGATATATTTGAATTTGTCATTTTGAAAATAGCAACAGTAGAATAGAAAAATGTGTAGCTACTGTTCTATTTCTGGCAATGTTGACACATAATGTTGAATGTCTCAAATATCAGTTCTAACTAAATAGAAGATAGGTTATCATTATTTTTTACCTTAATCATTTTTGTTAGAGTATCCTTTATTCTCTTATCTACCATGCATTCAGCTAATTGCTTTTTAAGCATATGCTGTTAATTAATCCAATGAGAATGACAGTATACTGATTGCATTGGAAGTCTTCTTGGAGTAACCTAGGGTTGAATGAGTGCGAAGGGCACAGTGGTGCTGGAGAAAGATTGTGATCTCATTAACTTCAGTCCTGGGTTCACACCAATTTGGGGCTGAACTTACAACCTCTTTGTTAAAGCTCAGCACCCAGAACAATTAGCATACCAACATCATTAGACTAACGTCACTCTTTCAGGTAGCACTTTTCTCCTTTCAGAATTAGCAGTCACAATCAGCAGACATCTCTGGGACTTCTCATTGTTTGTATCACTCTTCTTGACTGCTTGTTCCAGATATACTGTATTAGTGGTGGGTATTTCTTTGCAGGTAAGATTCATAAGGCAGTAGGTGGAGACAAGTGACTGTCTTTCTAAAGGTACCATTCATTAAAATGACTGTAAAACACTGATTCATTCATCATTGAAATAAGTTACTCTTTTTATGAGTGAATCACTGAATCACTCATCTAACTGACTTGTCCAAAAACACTGATTTATTCATCAGTGAAACAAGCTACTGTTTGTATGAGTGAGTCATTGAATCACTCACTCAACTGATTAGTTCAAATCTGTTTTTATGAGCGAGCCATTGAATCATTCACTCAGCTGATTTGTTTAAAAAATACTGATTCCTTCCTCAATGAAACAAACAAGTTTATGAGTGAGTCACTGAATCACTTGTTCAACCAATGCGTTCAAAGCACTGATTCATTCACCGATGAAACAAAATACTGTTTTATGACTGAGTCATTGAATTACTTACTCAACCAATTAGTTAAAAACACTGATTCATTCATCAATGAAACAAGCTACCATTTTTATGAGTGAGTTATTGAATCACTCACTCAACTGATTAGTTTAAAACACTGATTCATGAATGAAACAAACTACTGTTTTTTTATGAGTGAACCATTGAATCAATGAGCCATCGAGTCACTCTCTCAACCGATTTCTTCAAAAACATTGATTAATTCATCAATGAAACAAGCCTCTGTTTTTATGAGTGAGCCACTGAATCACTCTCTCAACTGATTAGTTCAAAATACTGATTCATCAATGAAACAAACAACTCTTTTTATGAGTGAGTCATTGCATCACTCATTCAACTGATTAGTTCAAAACACTGATTCATTCATCACTGAAACTAGCTACTGTTTTTATGAGTGAGTCATTGAATCACTCACTCAGCCAGTTAGTTCAAAAACACTGATTCATTCATCAATTAAACAAGCTAGCCACTGAATAACTCACTCAAATGATTTGTTCAAAACACTGATTCATCCGTGAAACAAACAACTTTATAAGTGAGTCATTGAATCACTCGCTCAACCAATGCGTTCAAAAAACTTATTCATTCATCAATGAAAGAAACGATTGTTTTTTATGAGTGAGCCACTGAATCACTCACTCAAATGATTTCTTCAAAATCATTAATTCATTCATCAATGAAACAAGCTACCATTTTTATGAGTGAGACATTGAATCACTCACTTAAATGATTATTTTAAAACACTGATTCATCAGTGAAACAAACTACTGTTTTTATGAGTGAGCCATTGAATCTCTCACTCAACTGATTAGTTCAAAACACTGATTCATTCATCAATGAAACAAACTACTCTTATTATGAGTGAGTCATTGAATCATTTGCTCAACTGATTAGTTCAAAAACACTGATTTGTTCCCAAAACACAATTACTTTATATTGTAGACACACTGATCCATACATTACGCATTGGGTTTGTTTTCGTTGGGGTCGCAAAAATTTAATATACTGGTAATATTGGGTCTAAAATGTCAGTTACTCAGTGTTGAATTCTTGTTTACCGATTTGTTGTATAAAAGCTTCGTGCTGCAGGTGAGCATAGCCTTTCTGATATTAACATGCACAGCATGATTGTGAGATTTCTTAAATGTATGGCTACTTGATGTATAATTATTCACACCCACAAATGACTGTACAGAACATATTAAGAGAAAACAGTGGAAAATATATGTAGATTTTGTAATCAGCAATTTGTGTCCATCTAAAATAATGCTGATTGTTTCACAGGTAACACAGAAAATTAAGTCTTATGGATCTAGTTTACTTGCTACAAATGGCTGTAACAAAACTCTGAATATGTTTCAGAGATTTGATTCCTCTAACCTGGCAAACAAAGTTCAGTCACAATGATTGCCAATTAGTAGTGTATGTGAGCAACAGAAGAGGTGTGACAATTAACACTGTGACATGTGAGTTTTCAAAACCACATGGAGGAACAGAGGTAAAAAGGTGATGCTAAAATTGTATGTGCATCAGTTACAAAACAACACATGAAATAAAGCATATGCAAAAATGAACAAATTAAGTGAAAAAGAAAGAATGCAGGTCTCAAGTTGAAGTTCACATGCATAAACATCTCACAGGATGGATGTTGTATTCCACAGAAGTACATGTTCAGTGTTTTCAGATACTTCTGTAAATTTACAGAATCAGCTGTTTTGTGATCCTAAACTCATCCAAATCTCAAACTGTCATTGTCAACTTCATGGAGTTGGGGAATTTGTGGTAGGGCTGCCACTTGGCAAATTGCTTAAATTCAAATCCAAAGCACAAAATCACATCGCCCAGTATGGTGTGATGTTTCATCTTTTCTCCACCATGTAGGGTTTATGTCTGAGGAAAGCCAAAGAATGCTGTCAGTTCACATCTGTCGCCAACCACTAAACCTGCTGGGGGATCCGCAATGGCACATGCAGCTTTCTCACAGGAATAATTTGGTTTGAAGTTTGCTGTACATTGTAGATGAATATTTAGGAAGATGAAATCATTTTACTGAACCAGGACATATGATGCAAACAATGTTCCTTTGTGAGTTTTCATATATTCTAAGATGAGCATGAATAGCCTTTTTCTTCTAAAAAGGTCAATATTGCACTGCACTTAAAAAAAACTGCACATTCTTGTCATGATGTCTTTTTTTAATGAATAATTCATAAAACAACAATCAAAAATCTTTAATTTCATTCATGTATGCACATTTCAACCTTGGTGCGCCACATCATATTCATTTAGGTGTTATTTAAATCCAGTGATACAGTAAGGCATTTCTTATTTTCACCACATGTGAGAAGAGTCATGCTTTGCTAAACCATAATTATGACACAGATGGTCATAATTATGACATTTAAAAAAAATCTAAATTTATGATGCAAAAAGTCATACATATGACAATTGTCAACTGTCAAAATGTAACTTTACATGAATTATTACATGATTATTTGAATAATTTAGACCTAATGCCATAATTTCAAATTTTTATATGTGACCCTGGACCACAAAATCAGTCTTAAGTTGCTGGGGTATATTTGTAGCAATAGCCAAAAATACATTGTATGGGTCAAAATTATCCATTTTTCTTTTATGCCAAAAATCATCAGGATATTAAGTAAAGATCGTGTTCCATGAAGATATTTTGTAAATTTTCTACCATAAATATATTAAAACTTAATTTCTGATTAGCAATATGCATTGCTAAGAACTTAATTTAGACAGCTTTAAAGGCAATTTTTGATTTTTTTTGCACCCTCAGATTCCAGATTTTCAAATAGTTGTATCTCGGCCAAATATTGCCCTATCCTAACAAACCATACATCAGCGGAAAGCTTATTTATTCAACTTTCAGATTATGTCTAAATCTCAATTTTAAAAAAATTGACACTTATGACTGGTTTTGTGGTCCAGGGTCACATATTGTAATTATGTCTTAGTATCTCTGATTTACCAAAGCACATTTTTTATTTATTTTTTTTTAAATAAATACACGGACTTCTATACATTTCAGTTCGTTCTTCACACAAAGCTATCAGATCCGAATGGTGAGTAAAACAAAAAGAAAAACAACAACAACAGAAAACATTTTTCCATACTAAACAAAACCAGTCGGAAAATCCTGTAAACTCGGAAACTGTGTAAATATGCAGTTTCGTCAGATATCATCTTGTGTGGTGCCATTAGTTAATTTAAATCTTTTATGACTTATTTGAAATGATTCACAAATTGTTCTCACACTTGTTTGTACAGCTGCAGTTTGAATCAGACTCATTTAGTCAGTGCATCGTTCAGAGCTCATTTTTCAGTTATATCTGAATCAAAATTAACCAGGAACTGTTACTGTGATGTATATTTTATGTTTGTGAGATTTAAGTCTATTTACTGACTCATATGTCAGCATGTAACATTTTTCCAAAATAGCTTGATTTGTGTCTCACATACGAAAGGAGTCAAAACAATGACCTTTTTTATGAACAAGCCTTTTAATTTCTTTTTTGAGAGCTAGCCTTTTCATTTCTGCCCTTTATATCAGTTATTTTCTTCAGTACCACTTAGCTAGGTCAAATGCAAAAAAAAAAAAAAGTCTCTTCAATTAAGAGATTGTTCTATTGCTCTACTGTATGAAGCCCTGTTACCTTCACTGCAGGTCCTCAAGGCCTCCTGAACACTCTATCCTCAATCCGTCTTTTGTAATAAGCCACTTTTTTGGTTCTGGGTAAATGAAGCAGACAGTTTCACTGACATTTGCACTTTTTCTCTACTGTTCCAGCTCAACCCACATAATCAGCATCCCCACGCTCCACCCCCAGAACCGGCTGTCGATCGTGTCAGACAGATAGATAAAACAAGAGAGAATATATGTGAAGTTAAGGAGAAGTGGATAAAGGTAGAGAAGAAGTGCTAGAGAGAGAGAGAGAAAGAGAACTTTCATGCTGAGATGAGCGGCTATTTTCTCTTCAGCCCTTTGTGAATTTCTACAGTTGATTTAGGATTCAGTCATCAGAACCTGAACATACTTTTAATTAACCTGCTTAATGAAACAACTCTCATTCCTCTCCTGTGGTTAAAAGGGTTATATGAGAAATCTAATCTTCCTTGATCTTTTAAGATAAAAGAACTTGACGCGCTATGTAAACATATTGTAGCTTTCAGAGCTCAAAGTGTCCTCCACGGCTCTCTCGAAAAGTTAATGAAAAGGCGGCAGCTATTTGCTCTAAGTGCAAATAGGGATAGTTGCTATTTAGACTAAGTAAAAATAGCACATTTTCTTAGCGATAGATGCTATTTACACTAAGTAACAATGATATTTACACAAAGCAAATAATGATTCTTTTTACGCTACGTACAAAAAATAGCAGTGTAGTTGGATGCTATTTGTACTTAGTGCAAACAATGCAGAATTTTGCACATCGGTATTGTAGTACAGTATGAAACAGTATCCAATAATAACATATTGAGTGTGAATTATTATATTTAATAAAATTATTAAATGGATGCCACCTTATGCTGGGACAATAAAGCCCTCTCTACACCTACCCCTAACCCTAGCCGATAAACATTTTGTTATTAAACATCTGTGAAGGCACTTTATTTCCACTTTCCGAATATTTCCTCCATTTTAGTTAAAATAAATGCATTTGATATGTGAAAGGTAAAGGGAGAAGAATTAATTTGGCAAAAGGCGGATTCGAACTCGGGTCGATCGTGTCAAAAGCCACCATCACACTCCTTACACCCTACACCACTATTGCTTTTGTTTGATGGGTGTCTTTTGTAACGTTGTCTATCCCAACCAGACATTGGTGTGTGGAGCTAGTGTAAATGTCCTCTACCAACAAAGTGTAAATAGACACTCTGTAATTTTGAAATTAAAGGAGTAGTTCACTTCCAGAATGAAAATTTCCTGATAATTTACTCACCCCCATGTCATCTTAGATATTCACGTCTTTCTTTCTTCAGTCGCAAAGAAATTGTTTTTTGAGGAAAACATTCTAGGAATTTTTTCCATATAATGGACTTCAATGGTGGCCAACGGGTTGAAGGTCCAAACTGCAGTTTCAGTGCAGCTTCAAAGGGCACACACAATCCCAGCTGAGGAATAAGGGTCTTATCTGGGGGAATTATCTGTCAAAAAAAAAAAAAAAAAAAAAATTTTAACCACAAATGCTTGTCTTGAACTAGCTCTGCAATGCGCGTCTTAAGGCATTACATAATCACATTGGAAATGTCATGCATGGTTAGTTCTTCATCTGTGTAACTTCAAAATCATTTTACATCATTGTTTTACCTTTTTTTGTCAAACAACCAATCGTTTATAAGACCCTCATTCGTTGGCTGGGATCGTGTAGAGCCCTTTGAAGCTGCATTGAAACTGCAATTTGGATCTTCAACCCATTGGCCACCATTGAAGTCCACTATATGGTGGAAAATCCTGGTTTCCTCAAAAACCTTAATTTATTTTTGAATGAAGAAAGAAAGACATGAACATCTTGGATGACATGGGGTTGAGTACATTATCAGGAAATTTTCATTCTGGAAGTGAACTATACCCCTTGCTGCAAAAATGACACACTCTGGTTTTCTGCAATTTTGTGATATCACATAGGCCTATCCATGTTTATGTTTACATATTATACTTATTGGGTGATCATAAATTTGGCTCCTCAAGTCACAATGAGCAAATAAAAAGAAATATGTAAATACTGTTTTTCAGCATTTACTATGTGTAGCACCTACAGCTCTGCATATCAATTTCCCTAATAATTCCAGTCTGACCTTAACCGTTTGAGAGGCACATTTTAGCACAGATTGTTTTGGGATCTTGTAATGACAGCAAACTCTATTCTTTTAAGAGCCCTCCAAAAAGAAGCAGCCATGGTAAAACATGAATTAATCAAATATTAGCTATGTTGCTTGCAAAAATATTTATTTGGAAAAAGCTGCTTTTAGAACCAGACTGAATGAACCATCCGGGGCTAATGTCTTAAAAGATAATGTAACTATTTTAATTATGATTTCAATTAATTATAATTAATTATGATTTCAGATTTTTAGGAAGAAAAAAAAACTAAGCAAGAAGTTCCACCTCTAAATAACCTTCAGCTGGTTGTAATTAGATTTTATGAAAACATACAAATTAAATTTATACTTATAATTGGCCATCAATTTGGCAAAATGCAAAATAGTTAAAAACTGCTATTAGAATATGATGAACTTTTTTTTAACATTACAGGTAGATCACAGGAGGAAAAAGAATTTGACCCCTTTAACCTAATGCTGGAACGTAGATCCACACTCCCTAAAATGAAACACTCAATACTTCATTTCACTTCAAATCATGTAGCGATACAGAAAAAGCACCCAGGAAAACTTAGCGATGATAACACAACCCAGGAACGCAGCAACTTGAAATTCTTTGAATTGCAACGTTCATCAGATTCACATTCAGGTCCAAGTTCTTTTGTATTGCTCATACCCTATTTTCTTTCTGTCATACCTCACTGTGAAGATTCAGTCATCAACGCTCAGCTTACGTGATGAAATAAAGGTATGCTCCCATGTGTAACAGGCACAACACGAAAAGATCAAAGCAGCGTCTCCAGGGCTCATATGCGGAGGCGCAGGAGCGTTGGGCTGGAACACAATTACCACAAAGGACAACTGACAGCCTCACTGTTGTGTGCTTAAGGAACGCTACCAACAAAAAAGCAAAGGTGCACTGGTATTGTATTCGTGCATTGTATTCGTCTTGTTTATTTGAAAATGCCATTTCAAGAATGAAAGAGAGAGTGAGAGTATCTTTAACTTGGAGACTGGAAAACTTGAGCTAGGTGCAATGCTCATTTCCATTTTGAAGGTTTCTCTGCTATATACCATAGTCAGGGTTGCAAAATATTTCATTTTTGACAGGAAGGATAACAAGGCTTTTAAGGGCAGAAACACTTGTACTACTGTGGATTGTACTATTGTTTACCAACATGCCAATTATTCAGCTGAATAAATGTCTTTCAGTGAGAGAGAGAGAGAGAGAAAAAAAAAAACTTTCAGTAGAAAAAAACTCCGTAAAACAGTTTAGGTTTAAAACAATTTAACTACTGTAGGACACAGTGCATCCCATTGTAATGACTGTCCATCTTTCACAGCCTTGTTTTCATCAATATGGCATCTGACTATTTGCGTAATTAAAACCAATTAACAAATTGTTCTATATATTTCACCTGATATACAGATGTTCAGCTGGTAAAATTCTTACAATTCTTACAAGAAAAAAATTATTATTATTATTATTATTATGATATATTTTTTCCACCAGTGAAATTGATCAGTAGTGACAGTAAATACTTTTAATTTGTTATGAAAAAAATTCTATTTTAAATAAATGCTGTTCTTTAGGATTTTCTGTTTTATGCACAACTGTTTTTGTTAATAATACGAAATGTTTCTAGAGCACCAAATCTGCTAAAATAAGCTTTTCACAGAAATAAATGACATTTTAAAATATATTCAGATATAACACAGCTATTTCAAACTATAATAATTTTTCACATCATTGTTTTTTTTTTAACAGTAAGATTTTTAATGTTTTTTTAAAGAAGTCTCTTCTGATCACCAAGCCTGTATTTATTTGATCCAAAGTACAGCAAAAACAGTCAAATTTTGCAATTTAAAATAACTGTTTTCTATTTGAATATATTTTAAAATGTAATTTATTCCTGTGATTTCAAAGCAGTTTTTAGCATCAGTACTCCAGTCACATGATCCTTCAGAAATCATTCTAATATTCTGATTTGCTGCTCAAAAGCATTTATTGCAAACAGCTGAGTATAATTTTTCAGGTTTCTTTGATGAATAGAAAGTTCAGAAGAACAGCATTAATCTGAAATAGAAAACTTTATTATAAATGTCTTTATCATCACTTTTGATCAATTTAAAACATCCTTGCTAAATAAAAGTATTAATTTCTATATTTTTTTCCCAATATATATATATATATATATATATATATATATATTCTGAATGGTATAGTATAATGTTACAAAAGCTTTTTATTTCAGATAAATGCTGATCTTTGGATCTTTCTATTCATCAAAGAATTCTGAAAAAATGTACTTAACTGTTAAATATTGACACACACATTATATTTCGAACTGTGACTGCATTACAGAAAAAAAAATACAATTATTTTATTCTATTCAAATCAGCATATGGCAATACAAGGAAAACTACCATTTTACAGTTTAAATGTCTTTTTTTTTGCATTACAGTAATGAAAATGTATTTTTTTTGCTTTATGGTAATGAAAACTGAGGTGGAAATTTGCTTAATTGAGTAACGTTGCGTGAGATACATCCTGAACGGTTTCACTTATCTGAGATCTCTCACAATTCTGTGATAATTGAAAGCGGGAGACAGAGACAAATGTTCTCCTACAAGTGAGGGTCTGTTTTGGTGATGGCAGGGGAGGACTTCTAGATGTGTGTCGTGAGAGAAGCACATGCCAGGGATAGCAAACAGCTCTGCCACAGTGGGGTTTCTCTGTGGATACATGCCTGCAGGGATGGTTGAGCTTTTAATATCAAGTTGGCTGAGGAAGCGTGTCATTCCCTCAGAGACAATCTAAAAGCTCTGTCTAAAATCAGGGAAGGCTGAGTAGATGATTCAGATGGAGGGGGTGTGATTCACTGTGTTTGTGTGTGTTTCAGTGTGAGTGATTGGGAAGGATGTGTGTACTTAATTAGATGTGAAGAAAACCTTTCTGGTTGCATCTTAAGCAACTTTACATTATTTTCATTGCATTTAAAAATGATAATATATTATTTATAATGTAAAATATATTAACATTATGGTATAAAAATATTTGATCATTATTATGTAAATATAATTAACACCACTGTTCAAAAGTTTGGTCAGTAAGATGTAAAAATGTTAAAAATATTAATGCTTTACTTTAGCAAGGATGCATTAAATTAATCAAAACTGACAGTGAAAGTTGTACATAGTTACAAATAAAATAATTATTTCATATAAATGTTGCTCTTTTGAACATTCTAAAAGAATCCTGAAAAAAATGCATCATGGTTTGCAGAAAATTATTAAATAGCGCAACTGTTTTCAGTGTTGATAATGAGAAATGTTACCTAAAGACCAAATCAGCATATTAAAATATTTCTAAAGGATCATGTGACAATGAAGATGAGTAATGGCTGCTTAAAATTCAGTTTTGACATCACAGAAATAAATGCAATTTTAAAATATACTTAAACAGAAAACAGTTATTTGAAATTGTAATAATATTATATATATATTTTGATTTAAAAAACTTTTTGAAAGCCCACACTTTTGTATATGTCTATGCATATTGTATGTGTTGAAATGCCTGTAGAATATTACATAAATATATAATAATTGCTGTAATAATAAAAATGCGTAACTGTTTTAATAAAAAGTCCAGACAACTGATAATTTGCTAATAAAATAAAGACATATTCTAGTCATAAAAATAAAGATGAAGTTAGTCAAGTTAGTTTCAATAAATAAATAACTCATTGCATTAGAGGACAAAATATCAAACCAAGTAATTTATTTTATTTTATAATAATAAAAAGGACTTTTCAATCAAAGCATTTATTTGAAAAAAAAAAAAAAAACATTGTTTGAAATGAGGACAAACAGTATTTGGAAAATTTCTGAAATTTGTTCATTTGAACATCTTCATTGGTACATTTTTTGTAGTGTTGTTACCTGTAGACTGGTGTTCTAGCAGCGTAATCTGTAGTTACTTTGTTAGGACACCTGTGTGAGCTCGAGGGGAACTGACATTCTCAAAAATCACCTTAAAACCAATAGTGACTGTTATACACACAGTGGTTTCCAACATGCAGTTAAAAGCACAGGCAGCTGGGCCAGCATGGTTTTAGCAGGGGTCAGATTAGACCAACAAACTGTAAAATCCTTCAGGGAACAGGCCATGGTTTATTTGAAAGCTAAGAGATTAGTGTCAAGGGGAACACTCTTCACCCTCACGATGGGATGGCTTTACATATTTCCCTGTCATCCCTTCTGGGTCAGTTCCATATGACCAGCCGTACTCATTCCAATCCAAGTAACACCACTCTAGCATTTCGCAGACACATTACATGTACATTTTCAGGGGCTTTACTATATCCACCCTGCACATTTGGCAATGGTCCATTCTAACAGAGCCCTTTATCTGTAAAGCCCAAAGACTTGTGAAGAGCTTAAATGCGCCAACCGCTCTTATGCTGAGAATAGTGAACGATAAGAATGCATATGAAAATGGCAGGCGTGACAACATAGGAATTGACTCTGATCATCAGTTTGCACCAATGCATCCAGGATCCCATGCAAAAAATCCCTTGACCCAACTTGTTTTGAGTTAGTCTGTAAGATTTTATTTTTGTTTTGAGAACTCTCTCACTCCTGCAAAAATGTTTCATCAAAATGTTTGTCCAAATCTTGAACTGAATCTGAAAACTGCCAGTAGATGGCAACAAGTTATTGTCACAATGAGTCATTGAATTAAAATTCAACTGATTTGTTCAAAACAGTTGATTCATTAAGGAACAATGTAAGTGACTGTCTTAATGAATAAGTCATTGAATTGTTCACTTAACTGATTCAAAAACAGACAAAATTGACAAAAATTGTGCCTAAAATGTAAGTCATTTAGTTACTCTTTTGCTTATTGAACTATTGTATAATATCAAAATCACATATGCAATTGTGTTGATATGGGCCATTTCTTTTACCCCTCTATTTTTGAATTTTTATTAACTTTAATAAAGCCTTCATAAATTTTATAACCTGAAATTGCTGACATTACTTTTATTCATTTAGCAGATGACTTTATCCAAACCGACTTACAAATGAGGAGCAAACAGCATATATAGGTAACATTTTACCAGTTTTCCTCTCAACTGTTTCGCTAGATGCGAAATACGTACCAATCACTGCAGGTTCCAACAGAAATGAACACTAGAGGCAGAAAAACATGGAGCACTTGTAATCGTTTTCGTACACAGTTATGATTACAGCTCCATATGTTTCGCTTTCTGGACGTAACAACCTTGCACGGAATTTGACTTGGGATACAGAATCGTACTAATCATGTGAAAAACATGACTCACAATGAAAAAGCTGAAAGATGAGAGATCGAGAAACAAGCTAAAATAGCATGCTTGTGAATGCGTTTTTACGTCACATTCACTTTTGTTCATACTATCAGCTAGCTTTAGGTGCAGTGCAGATCGTACTTTATTTTAAAACGTCACGGAGCATTACAATTATAGCTCCACTCAATGGACATTTCAAGTCAGAACTGCGGTGACACCTACAAAACAACGTCACATAAAACATACCATACTGTATGTACATTCATCTGTTCCAGGGGAAAAAAAAAACACTCTTTTAGTGCCACCCAGTGGACATTTCACATCAAATATGTCACGAAACTTACATGGCGGTATACGTATTTTGCGTCTTGTAAAAAAGTTCCTAGAGGTACGTTTTTGTCATGAGATCAGATTGTCCAAACTATATAGTTCTTTACCCTAAACTGCAGGTTGTTTGCAGTTGCAGAGCAACAGATATCTTTTTCCAGGTATTAGACCTTGGCTTCACCTTGGGTCTCAATTTAGCCAGATAAAGTATTCTTGACTTTTATACACCTCACAGAACACTGACTGACGTCTCTTTTTTTTTTTCCTGAGAGGAGTTTGCAGACCTTTTCCTTTAATGCAATTTTATCAAGGAGGGATTTCTGACACCCAATTGATTGAGTGTCTGGCTTAATGGGGTTAAGTGTAGTATCTTTATCTTTTAATGTAGACGTGTCATCAGCATGATCAATGTTAGCACAGTGGAAACGACAGGAGACAAGTCTCTAACCACTTCAGCACTGCTGTAAATAGCACATAACAGACGAAAGCGGAAGATGCATTTGAGATAATCTGTGCAGGTATCTGTTGTGAATGCGAGTGTGAGAGTGTGTTTGAGAACAATAGTTTCAGCCACACAAATGGGTTTCTTTCTGTCACTATCTACAAACAGCTGAGGATTTTATGTGACTGCAGAAGGCACGTGACTTGGGGTGATAGCAGCGCACCATGCCAACTGATTAGGCCAACTTCCAGCTCCACTCTTCCAGGAGCTCCCGCAGGGACTCAGCTCTATTACAGCACCATTACATGGGGACGCATGAAGAATGCACCCAGCATCCAGACAAACCAACCAACTCTGCCGGATCTTTCCTAAATCCCTAAAGACTACATTGCAAATGCTGGGAAAGAGACCGAACACGAGTTTGCTGTACCCTAATGATCTCAGCTATAATGTCTCTCCTTGTAAGTTAGAAATACACAGTATGTCAGACCAGGCAATGCCTCTGTTCCAAAACTTAGCGAGCTGTCATAGGCATCCTTACCATCATGAACATGAATACTCAACATAGACAGAAGATACACTCCACATGGGAGACCCATGGTGTTAGCATGTTGCAAAATTCATTGCATGAGACTCAAAAAAGCATAGTTCAATTGAACCTCTACACTCTTAAAAAAAAGGTGCCAGGAAGAACCAAAAAGGGGATTTCACGGCGATGCCATAGAGGAACCATTTTTGGTTCCCTGAAGAACCATTTTGTGAGAGGTTCTTTAAAGAACCGGTGTTTTTCTTGGTGCTATAAAGCACCATTTCTGGTACTACAAAGAACCCTTTTTAAAGGTTCTTCAAAGAACCACTGATGAATAGGTTCTTTATGGCCCCATTTCCTCCAGATCAATATCCTTACATTTATCATACAATAAATTTTCTTTAATAGGATTGTTCATAAAATAAAATAAAAATAAAAATAAAAATAAAAAAAATCCAGAAGTAACAAGACTTGACAATGTATGATTAAAATGTTTATTGCATTTACAGTATACATCAATGCAGTATACATCATACCTCAATAATGTGTATGTATGTTTAATAGGGATGTGTTCGAGTACTGGTACTCAGACTTGACAGCAATGATTGATCATTTTTTAAAGTCACTGCAATCATCGTTTTCATGATCAATCATCGCTGTCAAGTCTGAGTACTCGATGATCACCTGACTTTATATATTTCTCTTTTTCTGATTAGTTATGACAGCATTTTGGGTGGTACCTGAGCTCTGACTAGTTAGTGTTAGAACAGCATGCCATCCAGACAAAATCAAAACCACCAGTACTTGAAATGAAAAATTTACAGAAATGCCCATCCCTAGTGTGTAATACAGTGAATACAGCAGGTTAATGTCAGTACCCCCATCATCCACTAGTATGCCCTTTTTCATCCCATGGCAACTGCCACTGGTGGTTCAAAGAGTTCCTGCTTTCACAGTCCTTTTGATGAGTGGTTGAGGCTGGGTACATAGGATCCTGTAACAAAAAACAAAACAAAACAAAAAAACTTTCATTAGTTTCTTAATTTTCTTAGGTTTAGCACAGGTATAATGATGCAAAATGACAAACAAAGATAATGGAAAGGTATTTTTAAGCTGTAAGAATAGAAACAAAAGCAAAGCAAGTCAAAGAATCCATCCATCTATTCACTCTCCAAACCACTTTTCCTCTCTAGGGTCGTGGGGGCTGAAGCGTATCCCTGCATCTTGGGCCACAAATCCATCCAATTAATGTTATTTAATCAATATAAACACTAGGTAACAATGTTATACAGTACCTCTCAAAATTTTGGAAACATTACAATGTTTTTGAAAAAAAAAAAAATAAAAAAAAATAAAAATCTCTTCTGCTCACTAAGTCTGCATTTATTTAATCAAGAATATAGAGAAGCTGAATTTTCAGCATCATTACTCCAGTCTTCAGTGTCACATGATCCTTCAGAAATCATTTTAATATGCTGATTTGCTGCTTTTTTATTTTTCTTTTAAAATAATTTTACATTTCTTATTATTAAAACAGCTGAAAACAGTTTTTGCTTTTTAACATTTTGTGTGGAAATTGTGATACCTTTTTCAGGATTCAGTGATGAATAGAAAGTACAATGAACAACATTTATTAAATGTATTAAACAATTTAGTAAATAGAAATCTTTTCCAACATTATACATGTCTTCACTGTTACTTCTGATAAATGTAATGCACCCTTGATTAATAAAAGTATTAATTTCTCTCTCTTTTTTTCCTTCTTTTTTTTTTTTTTTTACCACAGATGTATTAATTTCTCTATTTTCTTACCACAAATGTTTGAATGGTATTGTTTCCATAAAAATGTTAAGCAGCAAAAACTGTTTTCAACATTGGTAATAATCAGAAATGTTTCTTGAGCAGCAAATCAGCATGTTAGAATGATTTCTGAAGGATCATGTGACACTGAAGACTGGAGTAACGACGCTGAAAATTCAGCTTTGATCACAGCAATCAATTACATTTTAAATTATATTCACATAGAAAAGAGGTATTTTAAATTGTAATAATATTTTACAATACTTCTGTTTTTACTGTATTTTTTAATCAAATAAATGCAGTGAACAGAAGAATTACAAAAAAAAAAAAAAAAAAAACAACATGTTAAAAAAACCCATAAAAGAATCATACCAGCCTCTAACTTTTGAACAGTAGTGTATGTTTGAGGATTTACTTTCTAGTCGGTTCATAGCGCCTTAGAGATGTAGTCCAACAGCAGGTCTGCTCCAACTCTGCTGCACGGCCATCAGCATAGAGGAATCTAGAAACATAACATGCAATTTATTACAGAGCCAACAATATTTAGCATACAGGCAGGTTTATTTAAAGGAAGCAAGCTAGAGCAGAACTGAATAAAATGGTTTATATAAGCACACACACACACACACACACACACACACACACAAACCAATTTCTTAAAATAACAGAATTAACCTTAATGTTTTTAGGTTTGTGTCACTCAGGTTTGGATGTCAAAAACTTCCTAAAATAACTGTAATATAACAGATGCATGGTGATATAAGAAAATATGTTGTGAGAAAATGCATATGAATGCTTTCTCAGCTCACCTGTGTTTCCTGCATTTCTGTCAGCAGCTTTCTTTTGTTTTTCCAGCTTTCTGTGTTTTTACTGGTGTACAGTAGTGGTATTATGTGGTATTATGCATATTCTGCAAGTGGTATTATGCATATTCTGAAAGGGTATTGAGCGTCTGGAGCAAAACACGGCAAAGAAGAAGCAGAAACAAGCAATCGTGTATGTAAACAGATGCATATGTAAAATCACGCGATCATCAAGCATTAAAGAACATATAAATCAAAACTGTCTAACGTTTCCAAATGAAATGTCGATCCAGGAAGTGGTATAGGACCGTGCAAACCTTGGATGTGTTCTGAATCTGATCCAGACATAGTCTTTTAACAAAAAGTATTTTAAATACAAAGTTCTGTCATGAAACTCTAGATGGCACAGAAAAATAGGTTCTAACTCAATCTGATATAATCGCATTATTATTCAAATGGCATAGCTGACTTCTTTCACATCAGCAGGCAATGAGCTTGCTGCTCAACATTCAAATACTTGGCTAGTGCTTGCTGTAGCAGTTGTAGTGCTCTTCAGAAACCCTCCACCTTCCCCAGCTCCACCTGTATAGATCTGTTACCTGGTAATTTCATACATGTTATATGTGCAGCAGCAGTATTTCTTACATGCTTTCTAACATTGTTTGTATATATAAACAACATTTTTAAATCAATAGTTTTATATTTTTTTATTGTTTTTATTTAGATTTGGTCATTCTTCATGGGATTGTAGTTCTTTCCATCATGAAAGCTGTTACAGGTACACAGCCATCTTAAATTTTGTCTTATGGAGCTTGTTGCAGTGCATTATTGGGTAGCCATCATCCTGAATGATTTATGTAATGCTAAATCCTTAGGATTTGGCCAAACAAGGTACCTTAGAAAACAACATAATTAAGATGCCTAACTTTTGGAAAAGCCTTCATGTCGGGAGTGTGAATATGATGCCTCATTAGGCCTCATTAGGCAGCTCACTAGGTTTTGCAACAGAGATGATGTGGATTTCTGTTGTCTTTTCTATGCAGAATTTGGACTTTTTATACATACAGTAAACTGTATCTTTGAGTCTGTTTTGAGTCCAGCTTATTCTGGCATATTAACTCAGGAAAGGTATGTTTGAGTGACATATAAAGTGTTAAATTATAGTTATTTTTGCTTTTACGCACCATTTAGGGGTGGTTTCATCAGAAATTCATATCTGATACCAGAATAATAGATTGTTATTTGTTTTTAATGAGCTTTTACTAAAAATAGAATCATTTGTCATGCAACATGAGTGATTGTTGGCAATGCATCACAGTCGAGTAGAATTTATTCAGTGCAGATTAACAGTAATGTGGCGTTCATGTGATCCACATCCTGATAAAGCTGAATACTGTAGTTAGAGATGTGTTTTAAAACAGTATGGACCCTATTAGTTGATATACAATTTTCTAAGGACTCTATATAATCGACGTGATCAAAAAACCTGTCATACACAATCTACTACCTGCATTCTGTTGTCTGATTGATAGTTATCGTTTTGGTTACACTTTATTTTAAGGTCCAATTCTCGCTATTAATAATCCATTAAATACAACTTTTGCCTCAATAAACTCCCAATTTGTTGCTTATTAATAGTTAGTAAGGTAGTTGTTAAGTGTAGGTATTGGTAGTATTAGGGATGTAGAATATGGCCATGCAGAATATGTGCATTATAAGTACTAATATACAGACAATATGTTAATAATAGGTATACTAATAAGCAACTAGTTAATTGTGAGAATTGGTCAACCTGGTCTCATGATGAAAACGTACCTCTGGGAACTTTTTTGCAAGACGCAAAATACATTCCGCCATGTATGTTTTGTGACATATTCGATGTGAAATGTCCACTGGGTGGTGCAAAAAGAGTGTTCGGTTTTGTTCCCCCAAATAGATGAACGTACGTTTCATATGACATTGGTTTTGTATGTGTCACTGCAGTTCTGACTTGAAATGTCCATTGAGTGGTGCTATAACTCTCTGCACTACACCTAATCCTACCCGATAGTATGAACAAAAGCGAATGTGATGTAAAAACACAATCACAAGCATGCCGTTTTAGCTTGTTTTTCAATCTCTCATCTTTCAGCTCTTTCATCATGAGTCATGTTTTTGATGGGATTCGTACCCAAGGATTCCCTTGGAGCTGTAATCATAACTGTGTACGAAAACAATTACAAGAGTTCGCTGTTTTACCACCTCTAATGTTCGTTTCTGTTGGAAACTGCAGTGATATGTACTGGTACATATTTCGCGTCTTGCGAAAAAGTTCCCAGAGGTACATTCTTGTCCTGAGACCAGGTAGCAACTAGTCCCTATACTTAAGTGTTACCATAGTTTGTTTTAGCAAATAAAAAGCCTTTAGTATATTTTCCCCCTTCAGATTGTGGTACATGTGAAATCTTTATGTCAGTAGTGTTTCACTGCTTTACTTAAGCTACATATCAGAATATCATCTTACTTTTTTGCCATACAGTTATCAGCAACTGCACCAAATTATATATTTTTTTGCTCAGTTTGGGCCTCTGAATAAAATTGAGGTCTTTTTCCTTGTCAAGTGTGAACTCCATACTCTTACTACATCATACAATATGAGCCATAAAAGCCATGTCAAATGTGATTTCAAATGAGTTTTATTCATGTAAACACATTACTTTTCTGTAACGTGTTGCCGTTGGCAGAGCACTAACTCTGTGGTCCGAGCAAATTTACCATGTAAGTGTCATGTTGAGAGGAAATAACCTTTATAGGTGTATTAGAGTCAGTTCATATATGTTGTATGAATATTGATTTTTACGGGAAGGTTTTAGTGCCATAAATCTCAGCTTGGAAACTGGATCAATACTGCTTTGCTTTATATTTCAGTCTCAAGCCATTTCACCGCATGCTTGCCTTTTCTCGTCTCTCACGGGTGAGTATAATGCTTTGTTAAATGTGTTTCCTGTAAGGTCATTTGGAAAATGTGTCCTGCCATTGTTTGAGGAGCGGATTGCCCACCTATAATCTTTTGAAAAGTGTTTTCCTTCACAATGTTCCACAAAGTGCCCTTCTATCCACAGAGCTCACACTCACGGCTTACTCGTGAAGATGTTAAACGCCACGTCGAGCAAGGCTTTACTTTTGGGTGAATAGCTCCAGTGCTGCTTTACCTGAAATAATCCTGTTGGCTGTGGCGGAGGTTAACGCGCGTTTCCCCAAAGAGACTGTAGCTGCGCTTCAGAGAGCTGGCACAGGTTCGGAGCGGCGTGACTCTTGTCGTAGCCTGCTAAGTGAGATGTGAAAAATAGTGAATGCATTCGGTAAGTGACTCAGACATCCGCTATGGTAATACTAGACAGCGAAAAAAGATGTGTCACCAATGAAGGGTTTGAAAATTGAGTTCTACCTCAGAACCATCTCTGCCTTTTTTCTCCCACTGAGGCATCGGTCTTCCCCTGAGGGAGTGGAAGCTCCTGTGAAACGTCTGATCTTCTGGTTCTCTTTTAAGTTGAAGTGTTTTCCGGCTTGACAAGTCCGACAGCCAGCTGTGTGTGGACGCCACATTACTGATGGGATGATGTAGACTAATGTTGAAACTAATGTAACTACTATTTTGATAATCAATGAATCTGTCAGTTATGTCTTTAATTAATCTTGTACTCCATGTCTCCACCAATGCTTTGCTTCAAAGCACTTCAATGCACACACTGAAGTTTATGTAATGTATGCTATACAGCAGTGTTTTCCAACCTTGTTAAAGGAATATGTGGCACTGTTCATGAACAGGGCTTTAAAAAAGTGCTTAAAGGGATAGTTCAACCAAAAATGAAAATTCTGTCATTAATTACTCACTTTCATGTTGTTACAAACCCATAAGACCTTCTTTCATCTTCAGAACACAAATTGATATTTTTGATGAAATCTGAGAGCTTTCTGAGTCTCCATACCACATTCAAGGCCTAGAAAGGTAGTACGGACATCATTAAAATAGTCCATGTCACATCAGTGGTTCAAGCTTAATTTTATGAAGCTACGAGAATACTTTTTGTGTGCAAAGAAACCAAAATAATGACTTTATTCAACAATTCTTCTCTTGCATGTCAGTCTTCAACAAGTCAGTACCACAATGCATATTATTTTTTTTAAATATTATTTAATTTATTTTATAATAAATTAAAAGTTTATTTTACAGTTTTTTTCAGTTGCTAACATCCCTTTGTCCAATCTATAATCACATTTTCAAAACTCTAAACACAATTAGCACAACATCCATCTGTTGTGACCATACCATTAACACAATTCATGTTGTTTTCACACAATATTCAGTCAATTAACACGTTTCTAAAATGCTTAATTTCTTTTTACACAAACTTACCCCATACCAAAATCATGGATCATTCTTATCTTTTTTACAAATGCTTAAACACAGCATGACAGAAATGAAGACCTACTGTTCCAAACTTTAAATATAGTGTAAAGCCTCTACTTCTGCAACAAAAGAGCTGATAAGAATTATTTTAATTACTGATAATTGAGAAATAGCTCATTCAAATCTTAATTAATAATTTCAAGTCTTTCCATTACATGGCCATGCACAATAAAAAGGCACTCTCTGGATTGGTTTTGTTCAAAACAATACAGAACAACACAGAGAAGCAGAAAAAGAAAGAAAATGTCTGGATGAGGGAGAGGAGTAGTTGGACCAAGACTGTCTGGTTTGGTTCGGCTACCAAATCAGATATCAAGAGACAACGACGATCAGCCAAGACTGCTGAGACGATTATTGGCCCAACCTCCAAGATGTGTACACCTCCAGAGTAAGGAAAAGGGCTAAGAAAATCACTTTGGACTCCACACACCCAGCTCACTCCCTCTTCATGCTGCTGCCTTCTGGTTTGCGCTTCAGAGCACTGAACACCAGAACAACCAGGCACAAGAACAGGTTTTTTTCCCCCGCAGGCTATATTCAGCCTGAACAATTAAAACATTCATAACTATTCATTGTCCATCATAACTGACACATTTATACATAGAAAACCGAAAATTATCTATTTGTAAACTACACACTTGTAAGTAACTTATCTGTACATTCATTTAAACAATTATGTTTTTTCTCTATATTTCTACTCTATATAGTGCATTATTTAATTTTTTGTTTTTCTTATATTACTGTTATAATTCCTGTGTATGTCTGCACTATGTCTGTACTTTTTTCTGCACTGGAAGCTCCTGTCGTCAAGTCAAATTCCTTCTGTGTGTGGTAATAAAGCTCTTTCTGACTTTCTGACAAGGGAGAAGGAGAGGTAGGGGACAAAAGGCAAAGGGCTGTGTGTTTTTCACACAGAAAATTCATTTTGCCAAAATGAAATCTATCTTTTACATTCCATAAAGTACTGATGACTCCTTCACTATGCAGTACACATGCTATCTAAAATGAATCCACACATTCACACACAAAAAATGAAGAGTTCAGATGACTGAATTATTATTATTGTTGTTGTTGTAGCTGTTGTTGTTTAAATGGACATCATATTGCTTGTTCTAAACATGACAAGTAATGCAGTTTTTGTAGTGCCATTAATTGTTCGAATTTTGGCAGTCCATGTGCTATGATTGACTATATGTTCCTGTTGGACAGAAAACTAGTGCAAATGTTTTGACCGAATGACTCAATTTTGAATCGGATTTGCTGTGTTTTGATACAGTTAGTATATGTAGAAAAAGGTATTCAGCATTTTGAAATGTAGAGTTTGTATTTATTTAACAAAATGTGGTTTTGGCCAGAAAATTAACAGTTTAGTTAATTGTATGATGCTGGTGTGTTGCTGTGTTAAGAGTTTAGAAAAAGTACTTTAAAGGGTTACTCCACCCCAAAATGAAAATTTTGTCATAAATCTCTTATAAATCACTCATAAATTGTGTGAGTGATTGAAGACGAATGAAGCTTTTATGGATTTAGAACGACAATGGGGTAAGTGATTAATGACAAAATTTTCATTTTGGGGTGGAGTAACCCTTTAAGTATTGGTAAATGCTTGTTAGCAATTGAAAAAACTGTAAATTAAAATAAATAAATTTAATAGAAAAATTATACAAATTTTAAATGAATAATCTGCTCCAAATATGCAACAGATTTGCAAATTTAGCTTAAATAAGTAAGCACTCAGTAAGGGTGAGATTTAGGACCAAATGTTGGATTGTAACTATTAATAAACAAATATTTCCCATAAATTCAAAAAAAAGAAGAAAAAAAAAAAAAAGATTTTACGTACAATAACATGGAATGAAAGTGTCCAACTTAAGTTAATTATTGGATGTCAAAATTTAAAAGAATGTAACTTTTTTTTGTAATGGGGCAACATCTTCGGCAAAAGGGTCCCACGCTTAATATTGTTTTTGACAATTACTTATTAATTAAAAATGCCGTACTTTTTATCAGTCTGATATGTCAATGAAGTATGACATTTTAAAAGTTATATAGTTACAGTTATATACTGTTGAATATTATATTGTTGAGAAGGTCAAGACCTCCAGTAAACCAAAATCACAATTTTAGGGGAGGATAAAGATATTTGATGGTTTTAAAACTAGCTAATTTTCATAATATGTTAAGTTTATGTTAAATAATAGTTTATCAAACATATCTAATAACAGACACACACACACACACACACACACACACAAAACATTTCTTCCTCATGTTTTAATGCCACTTTTGGCTCAGTTGGGTTTAAAAGACAATTAATATTCAGTAATATTATCGATTTAATGTCACTGACACTGGTTAGATGAGAACAAAATTTGAACTGAATTGATCTGGATAATGACACTATCTTCGCACCATCAATACAGTTATTGAACTGAATTAAATATACAATGAACTGAGATGAATAATGACACTATTATCTTCTGCAGAGCTGCTTTACAGCTGAAATCTGTTTCATAACTGATGAATTTTACAACATTAACACTGTTAATGTGAAGCTGCTTTGAAGAAATCTTTATTGCATAAAGTGCTATATAAATAAATGTGACTTGACTTGATTTGACTTTAAAAATGTCAATGTGCCATGTAATAAATATTCTCCTCACGGTATGCTCATTTGCTCTTAGTTTGCGCTGTTCTGCAAAGTAAATTAATACAATTCTTACAGTATAATAATATGACAGAAAATATAAATACATTTTTAATGCATTTTTCACTAAAGTGGAGTCACTGATGGAAGATCTTTGTGTACATCACAAAGACAGACTAATCAACGGTAAAATCCACTGTCAATTATTTTCATTATCGATTATTTGTAGTAGCGCCAATGTAAGCACAAAAATAGAAAAGAAAGTGAGCGAGAGATTGTGAAAGACAGAGATGGAGAGCTTTCAGACCCATCTGACTCCCGTGTGTCTCTTTCTTCCTGCTGGCTGGGGTCATAAGAGAGTGTATGTTGCTCAAAGCTCTCTGCATGATGTATTTTAAAGAAGAGCACTGAAGTGTATAAGTGTGTGTGTGTGTATGTGTATGTGTATGTGTGTATATCTCCAGCAGGGCCAGACAGACGGTGCAGTCAGAGGGATGCAGTGAACCCTGACTGAGTGCGTTGGTGGCGCTGCCCCAAGGGAGTGTGTTCGTGCGTGTGAAGGTATGATGGACGGGGAATAGACAGGGGGCCTTGGCCCAGTAGGTGAAGCTGCAGGTGATGCAGAGGGGGACGATGGACGTGCTTGATGTCAGTGAGTCATGGGATGGTTGCCTCGTCGGTCCCCAAGCCACTGTGTCTTTCCATCACTCACTGCATCTCTGGAGCTGAAAATGCATGCAAAGTAATGGATTTTGAATCTCTTTATCCATCTTTACAAACTGCATTGTAGTCGTGCCATGTATAGGCTGAGTACTGCTTTTAAAACTAGTAAGATGTGTTGATGGAGTGTGAGATGAGTTTCCTAATCTCACTGTTGCAGAATGCAGTTTATTTCTCGGGTTGAAGTGTTTTCTATTGAAACAGCCACTAAGCTGGAGTTGACGTCACAGATGTGGCTGTAATTAGCTACTTGCTTTAGAGGTTTTCCCAAAACCACTTTTAGCCAACTATGGTCGCACAATTCAGTGTTTTTCTCGAAACCATATGGTGTGTTCAAGTCGGAAAGATCATATTTCTAAGATGAATGCAAATGAATGCCACCACAAAGTTTGCGAGTTACGAGTGGGAAACTCTCAACTTTCTTTAAGCCCAGATTTTCTGAGTTGTTGGTGAGTCAGTGAGAAAATCTAGGGGACATAATAGATTCTGTATTTATGTTTAATTTGTTGAAATTAATGAAGTTTTTCATTTACAATAAAACTGGCTTTTGCATGTAAAAAATATAACAGTATTGTACAATTACGATATTACAATATATACAAATATAATGATTCAATTTACAGCACCTTTATAAATTGAATTAAAACATAAAAAAGCAAAAACACACCCGATGTGGATTCTTTATCATTTTGCTGTTTTGCAACTTTTCAACTCATAAGTACAAAATTACCAGAAGGATTTGAACGCACAAATAGTTTTATGGTTGGACCTACAGCTCTTGACCTGTGGCTAGAGGCATAGTTTCTTGTATGAAATGTGGACTTAAATAGATCATGTTTACAATCTGTATTTTTCATTCCGTAAACATATATACAAATTTCATTCTACATCTAGAGAATGAAAGTGGCATTTTTGCACAGTAGCAAATACATATCATGATTAAGAAATGAATAAAGTCAGTTTTTAAGGGATCTTTATTTAAAAAATAGTTAATGAAAAAAAAAGAAGAATCTATTATCTGTTACATCCCTGAGTGCCATATTTAAACTTTTCTGCTAAAAGTTGATTGACTCTTCTTTTATAGGAAGAATATACTATGGAAGTCATGCCATTAACTTTTTGGTTAACTTTGTGTTCAGCAGAAAAAACTTATACAGGTTTGGAACAACTTGAGGGTGAGTAAAAGAATTTTCATTTTTTTGGGCGAACTATCATCTTTATGCTAATCTAGTTCTAAAAGTCAATCAACGTTTAGCAGAAAAGTTTTAATATGCCACTTTTAACTCCAATTCTGATGGCTTTTTAAAGCTTCCTGACCACAAAAGACCTCCATTCATCCTCATTATTGACAATTTCACACCTTTAATGCCACAGACGCACATCACACACTTCACAAACACTGCAGTAATTATACTCTTCATTTGAAGCCTTTTATCAGATTCTAATTGGCTGCTGTGTCTTCCAAACAAACTCTTGTCCTCTGCTGTGATGCTAACACACTCTCAGCCAGAGAAGTGTGCACCCCTCAGTTACCATCATTGTGTAATTTGCAATGTTTTCCATTCTTCCCACTTCTTATCCGCTAGTGTTGTCTGATACTTTCTGATACAGTGACAAAAACCGTAGGGATGCACCAATCGACTGGTCACGATCGTTACTGACCTACAGTGGCCAGCAGTTCACTGTCACTCATGCATTCAGGACTAATATTTTTTAATTGCAGCACGCACAAATTCACACATACACTCCAACTCTGCTGAATGTGTCTTTTCTCAGTGCTGTAAGCATGGCATAAACACTTGAGGATGAAGTGTTGGCCATTTGCCACTTTACACATTCAGATATGGCTCAGATGTTTCTTTAGAAATATAGTTATATAGTATGTATTGTAACACTTCCATTTTTAGGAGTGCAATTATGTTACCATACAGACCAACTCACCATACAGACAAAAAGTAAAATCGGAAACAAATGTGGAATGTTCTCAGCTTGCAGTTTTTTGTCATTTTTATTTTTCAGCTTCTAAAATCCGGTTGCACACTTGAGAATCTCATTGCATTCTGTATCTCATTAGGTAGTTTTGCCTACTGTTTCATGAATACTGTATTTATCAAGATATTTGTTTGTTGTGACAACAGTAATAACAGCAATAACAGTTTAACCTTTAATAACGGAACCACTACAGAGATGTTTATGTCAGCTTGCTGTAAAAATATTGGTGTTAAATATGTATGAATTGTAACATGCCCATTTTCAAGAGGATAATTCTGATAATTCTGCCAACTCTCTGTACAGTTAGAGGCAAAGAGGAAAAATAAACTGCAAATATATGTTAAAATGAATTATAAACATATAAACAACCATCATAAGAGTGTCTAAATTATTGAATAGCAATTATTAAGGTTACAGAAAGTGATTCAGACACAAGTTAAATCACATCTGATGGGAGCAGTTCTTTTGACGAAAAATGTAGTTCAAATATACATATTGTAAAAGGGTTGGGTAAAAGTGTTAAATGTCTTATGTTTAACACTTTTACCCAACCCAACCCTTTTACAATGTTATGCTAATATCCATTCTAATATGTGGTTGAAATTGTTGAAAAATGTTGTGCGGCTTAATATTTTTGTGGAAACATTAATATATTTTTCAGGACCTTTCAATCAATAGAGAGTTCAAAAGTATAGCATTTATTTTAAAACAAAAAAACAAACAATAAATAAATAAATAAATATTACTGAGCCAGCTGTTTGAATGGTAGTGTATTAGGACAAAATTATGACAAAAAATATCTTAATACTTTTTAAAACACACCTAGTGATCATTTATACTCTGGTGTAAAAAACTGTCTTAAGGTGCCATAGAATGCATTGATACAATATTTTAAATTGTTCTCTGATATCTACATAGAAGGTATGTGGCTTAGGTAAGGGCAAAAATTCTCCAGAAACGGTTTTACATGTGCATTTACAACCCTAGGATTTCTCCCCAGAATGAAATGGTCTGTTATTGGCTTATTTGGAAGGGTCATGAATAATAATGTTGAGCTCTGCTCTGATTGGCTGTTTCTGCTCTGATTGGCTGTTTTACAGTGCGGCTCATTTCAGTAGCTCACAGCAGGAAGGAAACACAGGGAGGAAAATATATATTTCAGTACTTTCTCCCGCAGTTATATCGTTGAGTAATTATACTGTATATAAAATGCGGGCATCAGGGAGCCGCTATAAATATGCAGGGCACTGAAACTGCTTTCAAATGCACGATCGCTTTTTACTTTCACTTTCGCTTTCGAGAGTCACGATCGCACAAACTCTGTTTATACTTTGGAGCGGCAGTACTTACCACACATTTTACAAGATCAGCTGCTTGTCACTGGTGCTCAGGAAATCATTCTCCATCATCCTCAGTCATCTCTCCTTACTATGTGGTAAGTGAAATCTTATGTACTGTAATGTAACAGGCTACCGCTACCATGTCCCTTTGGTGGCTCGCGTTATTTTATTAGAACGCGTTATTTGCTTTCCGTGCCTTTCTGAATACAGACACCAAACCCATCCCTGCACTTCAAATCCCCTACACAGCCTGGAACATAACATTTATTTCCATGATCTGCCATTTTCGCTGTTGTCCTCGCTTGTTTCTTCACAATACCTGCAGAACTTCTGATGGTTCGGCTGGCGGCTGGCCTAGAACATGGGCGGTATGTGCAAATGTTGGGGGCGTAACTATTAGTGATCCTGACTGTTACGTCACAGTCGGTGTTATGTTCTGATTTGCCTATTTTTCAGTGGCCTTTTTTATTCAGGAGATTTACATAAGAAGGAGGAAACAATGGCGTTTGAGGCTCACGGTATGTCATTTCCATGTACAGAACTCTTATTATTCAACTATGCCAAGGTAAATACAGTTTTACATTCTATGTCACCTTTACAATAAGACATTACACTCCAAAAATATGTTACCATCCAAATCCATTGTTATGTTATAAATAAAATTGGTTTACACCATGTAAAGTGATATGATTCCATTATATTCTTCACTATATTTTGTAGGAGGAAACCTGGTTTGCAGGTGTTACAGTAGGAGTCTGCAATCTGTTGTGGAATATACTCTGAAAAGGTGAAATCTGTCTTGTGAAAACAACAAAACGCAGCTTCTCAGCACAAAGCAAAGGTCTGGGATCAGAAGCGTTTCACAGAACACTTTCATCTCAATATGAAAGCCGGAGGTCTGGATATGGGAACAAGCCACTGGACCATCAACATGACGTCAGAATAAATCACTCTTAGGCTATTAATATGTTTCTTATTGTTTATAAATTTCAAGGTAGACTAGTCGTATTTGTTAAGGTACATTGAAAAGTTCAAACCTCAGGCTTAGAGTGTTTACATATTAGCCAGAAAGCTGAAATCCGTTGATTACAATGGGGATGATGCATCTCATTGATGTTGAGGAAAATTGCAAAGGGATTGCTAAAATGTTGCTCCATTCTGTGTAAAATATGTAAAGTATATGAAAAAAAGTCTGCATTTTTGTTGTTTGATAAAGGCCATTCTCAGTAGTTCTCACAATTAAGAAAAAAGATCGATCTGCTTGGCTGTCCTTTGTGAGGAAAACATCTAAACTCATGTCTAATAGTAGATTTGTAGACAGAAATTTTGAATAAAGCATAATAGTTATGCTTAAAGTTGTATAAATGTTGTTTCGGTGGTGAACGACAGTGCTTTTTTTTATTAAATCTATTCATTGATTCATTGATTTAGACGAATTTGTCACCACCTACTGGCGTAATTATATTATCTGAAGAAATGCTGAACAACAGATTTTTTTAGGTGAACAGATTCAAAAGATATCTCTAGAAAAATATTTCTGAAAAGTAGCTATTACATAAGTATGGACGCCAGTTCCTGCCATGGAATAAATCTCGCAATTTCGCAATTCTGAGTTCATATGCTATTACAATAACTGTAATGATGTTACACTCACTGAACACTTATGCCACGTTCCAGATTAGGTCGGAAGTGGGAACATTCGAGTTGAAATATCCCACTTCCAACCTCATTGAGTTCCAGTCATTATCATGTCCCTTTCATAAAATGTCGCTATAACACAATGAGAGCATTTCGTATTTTTGTGTCAATTATGACAAAAAACAGAATTTATTAACACAAAATTCTGCTGTTTGTTTTGAAAACGGCAGACAAAAAGCTAAAAATTAAGGTATAATTTTATAAACTTTATGTGTAATGTTTTTAAGTTTGACACAATGTAGCTTCACACTATGCTCGTTGGAAGCAGTGACGTCAAATGGCACGTCTCGCTGAAGTCGTGGTTGATAGATCTGCCCCGAGTTCGCAGGTCAAATGTCCGACTTCAAGCGGCGTTCTAGACGTTATTTCCAAGTACGAAGTCGGAAAAATATGAATTTCGAGTTTTCTGGAACGCAGCATTACTTCTCGTTAATGCAAATAATCAGCCAATCACAACTCAATGCATTTACACAATTTTACACAACGATTGTGCTAAAAACGGAAATGTTCGGGAACGCAGTCGTGTAACAGTTCTGGGAGGCAATAGGTTAATACAGTAATACTTTGACAACAGACTTGGCTCGGGCATTTCAGAATGACCATTACAACATTTCAGATGCAGTGCAACAAGATCGGTCCACTGGTTAGTCAGGTTATGCCATCCGCGCGCAAAGTCACGTGACTTTTTTGACACACATGGAGGAATTTTTTCGGCAAATGCATTTCCATCTCCCATTATTCGCATTAACCCTTTTTCGCACAAGACAAAAACCACCACAAGCCAGCGTAAAAACTTTTTTGTGAATTAAGGGATTTTTTTCCCTGACATTTGGCATTTCCATCACTCGTTTCTGATGCAATACTTCAAAATGCACATTAAAACAGGGTGATGGAAACATAGCTATTGTCAAAACTATCACTGTTCACACAATTCGCAAAAACGAATAAAACTGCTGTAATATGCACGCCAGCCAGCAGTTGGCGATGTTACTTTACACATACGAATAAACATGTAATAAATGTAATACACATATTATGTTTGCGCACGACGTCAGCTTTTACACAAATTCATGTTTTCATAGTTTACACAGAGACAATGACAGTATCATTTTCAAA
>JAFVLL020016208.1:87970-103142 GCA_021397915.2 Tor tambroides
TTATTATTATTGATTGTTTCAGTGTTGCTTCAGTTGTCTTGCCTAGACATCTCAATTTCTCAAGATTTTTCATAAAATAAATCTTAAAGCCATGTTTATTTTCTAACCCTATTTTCTGCCTTTGAGCATTACATTTATGCCCAAAACATTTAAAAACTCTCTTTCTAATGCTCTTGCTTCCCTTTTTTAAAATAGAGAAGAAAACAACTTATTTTTGTACCCCCCCAAAAAAAAAGGAATTTTCTTTAAAGCATAAACCTCTAATTTTGTTACATTTATTCTGAAAACATGTAAAATATGATTTGATAATGGGGTAAGAAAAATAAACTTAATTCAAGATATTCTGCTTCTCAAGTAAAAAAAACAAACAAAAAACAAAACAAAACATAAATTAAAAAAAAAAATCTAAATAAATAAATACATGAATAAATGAATGAATGAATGAAAACAAGATGAAAATGTTAATTTAAAGTTGAAAAGTTGTACTTTTCATCGTTTCCATACACTTTCCTATTCCTCATTTTTTTCATTTTCCAAAATATCTGAAAATCCTTAATACATAAAATCTTTTTTCATAGAATAAACCTTAAAACAAGTTAATTAGGTAACAGCTAGTTAATTTTAAGCACCAATTCTCATTAACTATTCTCACTAACTAGTTGCCTATCATCATGCATATTACTAGTACATTGGCTGTTTATTACTTATAAAGCAAATACAGTATTAATGCCTTATTTTGCGTCTCCATATTGTACATCCCATAATCTGACCCCATATCTAACCCTAACAACTACCTTACTAACTATTAATAAGCAGAAAATTAGGAGTTTAATGAGGGAAAATTCTTTATCTAAAGTGTTACCAAAACAGGTAAAAAATTACGAAAAGAAAACAAGACAAAAACACTGATTAAAAGATGAAAAGTTGTACTTTTGCTCATTTGTAAGTGGTTCATTTAGTATTTGCTAAATGAACCACTGTAAAAATGTAAAAGAGCAAGAAATCCTGTTTACTGTCATGTATCGCCTTTAAAGCTGTAATGTGTGATGTATGCAGGCCTCGGTTATTTTCTCCCTTTCAAACAGTGTATCCTTCTGCATTTCCACTCTCTGATCTGTCTCTCCCATTTTCTGTGAACAGAGGATTACCGGCACCGAAGCCTGGAAAATGCGAGGGCTCATCAGAACTGTTTATGCAGTCGCTTTCTCAAGCTTCACATCATAACAGCTCCAGGGCAAACATCTCCAAACTTTTGACTGGGTCACTGTGAAGAACAGCATCTGAATCTGCTCGCTTGTTTGAGAGCTTGCCAAGAATCCGGGAGAGAGATGTTCTTCAATTTCGACTTGGTCATGCCTCATAACCAGATTTCATGACTTTAATGAGCTCATTACAGTGGGCTGGCTTCATAAGACACGCTGCTCACATCGCCCAGAGCGCTTCTGAATGGACATCTCTGCGACCACCGCGATAGCAAACAGAATTATACACACAGTGAGTGCAGATGTTTGGGATATACATGAATATTTATGCTCATATTCAAACCATTCACTGGTAAACAGATTCAGATTTAACTAGAAAACCACAGTGTTTTGTGTTTAGTTGATTTTCATGCACAGGGGTTTTTAAAGGAAAAAACTAAAAATCCTGTAATGGTTTACTCATCATCATGTAGTTCAAAACTATAACTTACTTTCCTCCATAAAACATAAATGGTGATGCATTGATGAATGTTCTTGCCCACATTTTTACCATTGGACTATGTTAACCAATGTGACTTCATCACTGAATCAGTGAGTTAAACTTCAGTTAAACCTAGTTAAACCCTGTGCCCTGGAGGCTGGTGCAGGACAGAGACAAGGAAGGCCTCCAGGGCGGATCAGGTAGTTCAGGGGGCCATGGCGGAGCAAGCAGAGGGAGGAGCCAGGGAGACGACAGGAGGGACTTGGAGTAGGCAGTGCCAGGTGGGACCCAGGCCACAGCCATAACAGCAACCCATGGTGGAGCCGACGGAGGAAGGAGCAATGTTGTAGGAAGGCCTGACGACTCCAGGGGGCCGACCAATGGCGGCGGAGCAGGTGGCGGATGAGCCCAAGGTGGAAACGGAGAGCCGATGAGCCAGTGCGACGGGGAGGATCCGGAGGGCCAAGGCGGAGCACATGGAGCCGGCAACCGAGGTGGAGATGGGGATCCAGAAGGCCGCAGTGGAGCCGGAGCGACAGAGGACCAAGGTGGAGCCGAAGGGAAGGAGGAGCCTGGCAGAGCCGGAGGGACGGAGGGACAAGGTGCAGCCGGAGGAGTGGAGTCCCGAGGCGCAGGATAGTCGATGACAGACCAAGGCGGGGCTGGAGGGACAAGGGAGCCTGGTGGACCCAGTGGACTGATGGGCCACGGTGGAGAGGAGGGAGCTGAGCCATGGTGGAGCCGCTGGGTCAACGGGCCGAGGCAGAGTCCGGGGCTTAGAGGCTGGAGGTGGAGGCAAGGGATTCCCCAGCCACGGTGACAATGGAGGATGGCAGACCCGCGGAGCTCGCACCGTACAAATGGTGGGCTGAGGGCGAGCAGAGGGGCTGCCAGACGACAGCGGTGGAGGAGGCAGGAGCGGGCGGGCAAATTGCGATTCCCAGCACAGGGAGCGTGACTGACAGGGGATCGACAGGGCTGCACACGGGGACACCGCCTTTCTCTGAGCAGGACGTGGAAACAGGAGCCCTCTCTGGGCTAAACTCAGGAACGTGAGCCCTCTCTGGGCTGCATGGGGGAACAGGAGCCCTCTCTGGGCTAAACTCAGGAATGGGAGCCCTCTCTCCTTCGGAGTCACACAGTCCCAGATCCATAATTAGCTCACCCTCAGCCACGGTGCAGGGGGCGGAGCTCCTCTCCGCGTTCTCACTGTCCACGGCTTTCTCCTTCGTGGCAGACATTGTAGCCGGCTTTCGCACCTGGTCTGATGATCCGTGGGGCTCTGGCTCCGTGGTGATCTTCAGCTCTGTCGCACTCCTAGGTGATGGGCTCTCCGTCAGCAGTGGGCTCGGGCTTTACGCCGCGTGGGCTGGGCACTGGGTCTGGCTTTGTTCTGGATCGGAGGTAGACACTCACCAGACTGAGCTGGAGGGAGGCAATCATCCGGTGGTGTCTGGGAGGTTGACAGGGCGGTAGTAGTCGGCCCCAATCCAGAACAGTGAGTTCAGCGGAGTGTCGTCGAACACTGTTAAAATGGCGAGCTGGCTGAACTCAAACGCATACTCCAAAAGGGGAAGGTCCTTGTGGGCGAGGGAGGTAAACTTAGCGCGCGAGGGGATCCATAACAACAGTGAGGAAAAAAAAAAAGTCTTATATTCCATATTATATTATATTATAATATTCCAAACACAGGGTAACACAGGGCAGGCAGGAGACACACACGTAGCACATAGACATTTAACACTGGACACTAGACATAGGAAAACACTGGGCTTAAGTAACTGGAACTAAATGAGGAAATTAACGAGACACAGCTGAATCAAATGGAACTCAATGGGAACAGGAACAGGAAAACCAAGTATAGGCATAAGGAAACATGAGGGAACTCTAGGAGCACAAAACACAACAACACAGTAGCACAGGACTGACACAACCAATGGGAACGGATCATTGAATCAGTGAGTTGAACTTCAGAATAGGATTAGTCTAATTCATAATTGAATCATTCAGAATATCCTTGCCCACCTGTTTTCATATAATAAAGCCAATGAGCATCAAAGCACGAAAATTACAAAAAATAAATAAATAAAAGAATCTTGATAAAAGTACTGTTAAAGTAGTTCATATGAATCATATGTTATATTTCAAGTCGTCTGAATTCGTACGGTTGTTTTATATGATGAACAGACTAAAATGTACCTCTTCATTCACTGATAATATTCATTAGACTATGTTAACCACTGTGAATAAATCATTGAATCAGTGAGTTGAACTTGAGAAGAGAATCAGTCTGATTCATGAATGAATAATTAAAAAAAGCTCCATAAAAATACATTTACATTTACATTTACATTTAGTTATTTAGCAGACGCTTTTATCCAAAGCGACTTACAAAAGAGGACAATAGAAGCAATCAAAATATAAATATCAAGTATCAAAATACTGTGAAAGTAGTTGATATGAATCATGACTTATATTCCAAGTCGTCTAAAGTCAAACAGAAGCTTTACATGATGAACAGACTGAAATTTGACTCATCTTTCACTGAAAATCTTCCCGTTCATTGGACTATGTCAACCAATGTGAATGGATAATTGAATCAGTGAGTTAAACTTCAGAATAGGATTAGTCTGATTCATAAATGAATCATTCAGAATATCATTGCCCACCTGTTTTCATATAATAAAAGCCAATGAGCATCAAAGCATGAAAACTACAAAAAAGCTCTATGAAAGTAATGTAAAACTAGTTCATATGAATCATGCGTTATATTCCAAGTCTGAAGTCATACTGTTTTGTGATGAACAGACTGAAATCTCATCATTCACTGAAAATCTTCCCATTCTTTGGACTATGTTATCCAAAGTGAATAGATCATTGAATCAATGAGTTGAACTTGAGAATATAATCAATCTGATTCATGAATGAATAAAAAGGTTCGTAAAAGTACTGTAAAAGTAGTTGATATGATACATGTATTATATTTCAAGACATCTGAAGGCATACAGAAGCTTTACGTGATGAACACACTGAAACATGACTGATCGTTCATTGAAAATCTCCCCATTCATTGACTATGTTAATCAATGTAATGGATCCAATGGATCATTGAATCAGTGTCCTGAACTTTAGAATCAGATCAATTTAATTTGTGCAAGAATCATTCAGTGCTACTATTTTCTATATAATAAAAGTGAATGAAGGTCAAAGTGTGTGATTATTTCACAAATCATTCAGTTTTGTTTACAGCATCAATCTGTTCGCTACAAAAATCCAATTAAATAAGATAAAGATGACCATTTATGGAATGATTGATTTACAAATTAAACATTGGCCATAGGTGAATGTCAAGAATATCAGTGAATAAGAAGAATCGCCTTTATCTTTATTGAAACCTGGAAGTTCCATGCTCCATTTATTGTACAGGACAAGAAGAAAGAAATACAGGTCTGAAATGACATGAGGGTGAGTAAATGATTGCAGAATTTAGATTTTTCGTTACACTGTCCCTTTAAATGAACACAGAGTTCAACCACATCCAGTCATGGAACTGATACAAAAAGGAACGTCCTGACCAGCTCACTGTTCTTAATGTGAATCTGACTGCAAGAAGTCAGATGACTCAAACTCCATGTGAATCAGCAGCTCTGTAATTGGTCTTAGTGGATTTAGATTTGCCAGATAAGTGGTTCATTAAATCAGGCCACGTTTGAACCTGCTCAATCAGTGGTGCAGTAACGGCCTTCATCACACTGTCTGCAAGTGAAATATTCACAATTCAGGTAGCAAATGCAATTAGCTTGACTGACCCATTAATAACTGCTCCATAATCTTCTGATTCGAGCATTTTCATCCTTATAAGCTCTTTCCAAAAGTCAGTCAGTGCTTTAATTCAGCTTTTTTTCTCCCCCAAGGGAAACAACATCAAAACAGAGCTGGCCGTCTGGTGTGAATGTTCTTAGAGATTGATTTATGACTGGCTCCTTAAACCATCAGCACAGCTTTGATCTTTGAGCATATGTGATATTTCACGCTCCCTCAGACCTCCCCGGTCACATCAACAACCCCGCCAAACGTAATAACTGCATCGGCACATTATTTTACGACATCTATCTTTTATTTCCTACCCTCTCTGCCTTCTACGCCAAGGTCAAGTGTCAGTTCAAGGCGACAGACCATTTATACATATGTCAAAATGGATATTACCTTACATACCATAAGTGTGGTTTGTGAAGGCAAGCATCACTATTACTGGCTGTTTCTGAAACTTCAGGCACTTTTCATTCTTTTTCATTCATTCAGATTTCATTCTTTTTTTCTCTGTTATATGATTGTCACATTAAAAACTTGAAACTGAAAAAAAACCGGAAAACTTTGTATTATGCTTTAATCATTTGTTTTGCTGCTTTTTTTTAGAATGCCTGTGCATATCCTTATACAAATGCAAATGTTATGTTATTAATTTAACTGACACTTACAAGTGCAAAGAACTGCAGCCTATGATATTTACTTAATATTTTCTTTAATGTTTACTTTTTAATACAATTTTTATACATGCATTAACTGCATTTTCTTTAAACTTTATAATATTATAATATTTCAGGTAAATGAATGAATGAATGAATAAATAGTGGGTGGAAAGTTCTTTAATTTTAATTTAATTTAATTTTTATTTTTTTATTTAAATTTTATTTTTGCTCTTCACAAAAAGAGTTATTATAAGAAGCGTTCATTGAAAGATTCTTTGGGGACCTAAAAATGGTTTTATTATTATATAAGTTTTTTTTTCTCTCTGTTATATGATTGTCACATTACGCAGCAGAAAACTTTGGATTATGCTTTATTCATTTATTTTTGCAGTTTTTTTATGTCTGTGCATATCTATTAGAAAAATTAATAATAGTCAAAACTACACTGTAAAAAAAGATCTTTTTTGAAAATTAAAGATTAATGGAGTACGTTTTAGAAAATACTGTCATACTATATTTTTCTACTTCAAAATTGAATGCTTAATTCAATGTGTTACCTGTGTTTCTTTGAAATTTACAAGCAATTTATGAGTGAAAAATTCTTTCTACAATTCTTTCTAGACACTTTTTTTGTGTATGTTAATTTAAATAAAGAAAAAAGAAACCATTTGTGTAAAATCAATTTTCATCAGTTTTTTTTTTGTCAAATTATGCAAAAAATCTGAAAAAAAAATGTAATTGTGTATGTTTCATATAAAATACTAGCTCAAAAATTGATCTTAGCAAGACAAAAGAGCCAACCATTTTATTTAAATTATGGCAGCGGCTATTTGCACTTAGATGCTATTTACACTAAGTAAAAATAGCATATTTTCTTAGCGATAGATGCTATTTACACTAAGTGCAAATAGCAATGGATTCTATTTACACTAAGTGAAAATAGCAGTATTTTTTAACGATATGCTATTTCCACTAAGTGCAAATAGATTCTATGTACACAGTGTTAAAATAGCGGGATTTTCTGCTATTTATAATACTTATTGCAAATAGTGGCAATTATCTGCACCTCAATATTGTAGTTCAAATTGTAAATGTGTAAATTATAATTTTAATTCAAATTATTAAATGGATGCCACCTTATTGGGACAATAAAGCCCTCCCTACACCTACCCTAACCCTAACCCTACCCGATACTTTATTTTCAACTATTTTGATTATTTTTATTGAAAATAAATGCCTTTCTGATGTGATATGAGATTTGAAAAAGGAGAAAAAAATTTTTTGGCTAAAGGCGGGCTTGAACTCGGGTCAATCATGTCAAAAAGCATACACTTTACCACCTACGGCACTGGAACTGATGGTTGATGAGCGACTTTTGTAATGTTGACTACCCCAACCACACGTTGGTGAACAGAGTTAGTGTAAATAGCCTCTGCAAACAAGGTGGACTATTTTCACTTAGTGTAAACAGACACTCCCATATATATATATATATATATATATATATACATATATATATATATATATACAGGTGCATCTAAAAAAAAATTAGAATATCGTGAAAAAGTTCTTTTTTTTTGGTAACTTATTTCAAAAAGTGTAACTTTCATATATTCTAGATTTATTACATGTAAAGTAAAATGTTTCAAAAGTTTTTTTTTTTGTTCTAAATTTGATGTTTAGAGCTTACAGCTCATGAAAATCAAAAATCCAGTGTCTCAAAATATTAGAATATTTCCTAAGATCAATAAAAAAAAAGGATTTGCAAAACAGAAAAGTTCAAGTTCTTTAAAGTATGTTCATTTATGCACTCAATACTTGGTTGTGGCTCCTTTAGCACAAACTCCAGCATCAGTGAGGTGTGGCATGGAAGCGATCAGCCTGTGGCACTGCTGAGGCACTACTGAGTCTTATCTCTATTGTTGGATCGACTTTCTCATCTTTCTCTTCAAAATATCTCAGATTCCATATGGGTTCAGGTCAGGCATGTTGGCTGGCCAATCAAGCACAGTAATATCATGGTCAGCAAACCACTTAGAAGTGGTTTTGGCACTGTGGGCAGGTGCTAAAGTCCTGCTGGAAAAGGAAATCAGCATCTCCATAAAGCTTGTCAGTAGATGGAAGCATAAAGTGCTCCAAAATCTCCTGGTAGGCGGCTGCATTGACTTTGGACTTGATAAAACACAATGGACCAACACCAGCAGATGTCACGGCACCCCAAATCATCCCTGACTTCAGAAACTTCACACTGGACTTCAAGCAGCTTGGATTCTGTACCTCTCCAGTCTTCCTCCAGACCTTGATTTCCAAATGAAATTCAGAATTTACTTTTAGGACTTTGGACCACTGAACAACAGTCAAGTTCTTTTTCTCTTTAACCCAAGTAAGATGCTTCTGACATTGTTTCTGTTTCAGAAGTGGCTTGGTAGCCCTTTTCTTGAAGCGTGGTTACTCTTGATGCACTGACTCCAGCTTCAGTCCACTCCTTTTGAAGCTCTTCCAAGTGTTTGAATCGGCTTTGCTTGACAGTATTCTCAAGCTTGCAGTCATCCCTGCTGCTTGTGAACCTTTTCCTACCCAAATTCTTCCTTCCAGTCAACTTTCCATTTAATATGCTTTGATACAGCACTCCAGCACTGTGAACAGCCACCCCTTTCAGTAATGACCCTCTGTGACTTACCCTCTTTGTGGAGGGTGTCAATGATTGTCTTCTGGACCACTGCCAAGTCAGCAGTCTTCTCCATTATTGTGGTTTCAAAGAACAAGAGATACCCGGAATTTATACTGTAGGGATGGTCATTTAATGAAACTCAAATGTAAATATTCTAATATTTTGAGATACTGGATTTTTGACTTTCATGAGCTGTAAGCTCTAATCATCAAAATTAAAACAAAAAACTTTTGAAATGTTTTACTTTACATGTAATGAATCTAGAATATATGAAAGTTTCACTTTTTGAAATAACTTACCAAAAAAAGAGAGAACTTTTTCATGATATTCTAATTTTTGGAGATGCACCTGTATATATATATATATATATATATATATATATATATATATATGTATATATATGGAATGCTATTAAATATAATTCATCATTTGAGATAACATTGTGTGTGATTTTCAGTCAGGTTGTATGAGTCAAAAATTCTACCACCATCATTTTCACCATGAAATACATATAGCCCAATGATTTACCCATTACCCAAACTGTATTTAGAAGCCAGTTATAGACTTGAAGGTGGACTCTTTTGACTTGGGCTAGTAAGTAACCACCTGGCAACCACCCTGAACACCCTATCAACCGCCTAACAGCATGCTAAAAACTCCCTTCATCGTCGTTAGCCATATGCTAATTTTTTTGGACTGTATGGAGATTTACTGCTGCTAATTACCACTGGAGCACCGCCACATGAGCGAGCTACTGAATCACTTCCTCTGAGCATGTCAGCAGCTCAGATGGGTTGAATCTGGCAAATGAAGCTTAGCTTTGTGCTGGGCTCTTTCTGTCCCATCAGGTCTGTGGCTGGCGCTGACCTCGCTGACACTATCTCTGTGGTTAATGTGTGTGATGAGAAAGGAGACTTTCTCTGAGTCCACACTGCTAAAGAGGGTTCAATCCCAGAGGTAGCAGTCAGCTGACAGGGGTAACAAGGTGGGACTGGAGGTAGAAGTTAAATAAATTAGCTATTAAAGTAAATTAGTGTTTTCTGTATAATGGTTTGAGGAGACTGCTGTGGTATTATTTGAACTTCTTTTTAACACTGGTCTGATATTGCAACCTGATTTCATGGCAGTTCGCACATATTTTACGAGGTGGCTAATTCGTATGAATTCGTAAGACCTCACTCATATGAATTTGTGCGATTTTTGCTAAATCGTACGCACGAGTTCCCCGATTCGTATGAATTCGTACAAATTACCTACCCCTAACCCTACCTGTCACTGTATAGACAAATCATACAAAATCGAAGGTCGTACAAATTTGTACAAATTAGCCACCTCATAAAATATATACGAATTTGTCATGAGATAATGTTGGATATTGTGGTAATAAAATAGCACATAAAAAGAGAAACATCAATTCTGGATAAAATAAGTTTGGAACAGATTTCATGTTGTTAATAAAAACATGATAGTCTGTATGTTAAAATTACATTTAATTAATAAAATTAAAATTAGAACTACACACATCATTTAGTTTTTAATTTAACTAAGACTTACAAGTGCAAAGAACTTTAGCCTACAATATTTACTTCATATTTCACTTAATATTTACTTTTTCTACATTTTTTAAATGAATCTTTTTTTTAACATGCATTAACTGCATTTTATTTAAACTTTGTAATATAATCTAACTTTACATTGCTATTTTCTATATACGTTTTGAAAACAAAACAAAACATAATACAGCATTTTAATAATACAAACATGCATCAAAATATCTAAAAACAAGGGAGTCGATAAATAAGTGATGGAATTTGAAATTAAGTTTACCCAAAATAAAAACAGTCCATGAGTTTGGACTGTTTTAGAGAGTGTTGTTGTTGCAAGACCAACAAAAGATGACCTGCTTCATAAATTGTAGTGACCTAACATTTAGAGTGAAGCTTAATTGAGGCTAAAACCATTCTTCCGGCAACACATGGGAAATAATGATTGTAATTTGCATCGCAGCACCTAGCAGCAGTTTGATGCTGATTAACTAATCGAACATCTGTAAATAATAAAAAAAAGAAAATTATTTAGAGTGTTTTAGCTAAAGCTGTAAATGCTAGTTATTGAGGTCTGTCGTCAACTTTTTATGTAAATGCAGCACATTAGCAGGCAGTATTAAAACACTAAACAGAGAAGAAAAGGATGGAGGACCACAAAAAGCACACATTATACACCTATATGTATTCTTTAAATGAATATGATGTTCTCAAACTGCATTTATGATAATCATATGAGCTGTCACTGCTTGAAATGTCATGTCCATTACAAATAAAATGTCGTTTTACATACATAAAACATTCAAGTGCTTTTGCAGTGTTACTTACATAGCTGACTGAATGTGACCAATGTCCAATTTACCTCCATCCATAACAGAAACGTCACATGTTGCATAAAGAAATGAATTACTGTAGCTTCTTTCTGCTCGTTTGAGAATTTTTATCTTCAGTACTTATACTGAAGAGACAACAAAATGCTGCACCAAATGCATTAAGTCATGGCCACCAGATATAAAAAAAAACTAGGGATGCACAATATATCGGCAATGGATATTGGAAAATATTAGGTATTCCTTAATAAACTGATACTTTTGCATTCTCATTTCCACTTTTAAATTACCATCATCTAATGCTCATTTAAAACTATTCCTTTAAAAAGCACTGTCAAATACAACCTAGCAAATCTCAAAATGATTATCCATTTTCAGACTTACTTTATAATGTAGTGATGCCTAAATTCACTTTTCGCATTTAAAATTATTTGTTTATTTTTTAAGTGACTTTATCTATCTATCTATCTAGTGATATGTTGGGAGAAATTTTGATTGACAACAGTAAAATTGACACTTTCAATGCATGAAAAACTGTCAAAGCATCATAAGTCTAAGCTCATCATATAGCAATACTGCCAATGGTTTCTAATCAATACTTACTCTTACAATGTTTTTAGGCAATGCAGGACATTCTGCAAAATGTTATCTTTTGTGTTCCACAGAAAAAGAGAAAGTAGAAGTTTGGAATGACATCAGGGCAAATAAATGATGACAGAATTTTCATTTTCCTCCTTGAATTGTTTCCAATGCTCTGAGACAGAAAGTGTGATTGTATTGTGGTGTGAGTGATATCTGAACAGCATTTCACGCTTCTGCTCGTGCAGACTTATCTGCTTCAGCTGTGTGCTGTCGCGGGCCAAAGGGTAATGACCCAGTTGAGCTGCTCTCACCCTTGACTGGTCCTACCGGGAATGAGACAGCCAGTCGTGAGCTTTAGAGTGAGAAAGTGAGAGATCTGTATAAACCCTTAAACTGAGTTCCGAATGATAGTTTGGGAGGAGCGTGCTCATATAATCCCACCAATCACAACACAAAGGACATATAAACCACCTCTTACTGCTCCACACTCAATCTGATAATTCTTCTGACGTTCCTCCTCCGTCCCACCTCCTCCTTTAATTATAGAATTCAGCCCAGGGGGAAACGGGAAACTTTGAGCTGGATTTGAGTTTCATGCTCTATTGAGGACAGAAATCCAAATGTTTACTCCCTTTCACTGCTTATTCAGATTATGCACATGAACATTTCATTGTTTTGTCTAAAAATGCTCCTTTTAACTCTTTTAGAAACTCTTTTCTTTTTGTCATTCTCTCTCAGTTTGATTAAAGCTGAAATCTGAAATAAAACTCATTATATAGTTGGATGAATTGAGAACAATGTCCCTAGACTCTGCACGTCTTGTCTTTTTGTTTGTATAGAGCATACTCTCCAGTGAACACATTCAAGGTCTGTTTCCACTCCTCTAAATAGTTTCAGGGGCCACAGTAAGTAATATTAAATGAATAGTTCACCCCAAAATGAACACTGACACTTGTGCCATTCTAAATCTGTATGCAGTATTTCTTAATGGAATGAAATAAGATATGGAGCTATTTTACATTTCCAAGGACAGTTATGTGTGACTAAAGCTTTAAAAAGAAAGAAAGAAAGAAGAAGAAGAAGAAGAAAAAAAAAAAGAAATACCATAAAATAGTGCATAAGAGTCATTCCACGAAACCGGTACGATTTGAGTCCCTCTGACCTTTTTAAGCGTATTTTATCTATTGGTCACTAAAATCTATTTTTAAAATCTTTTTGTATTAATTGAAATGTCTGCTTTAATAAGGTTTAAAAACTTGACATACATTTTATCTATATACATATACATTTTATCTAAAATGATTTCTTAATATCATGCATACCATGTGTTCTCCTGTTATTCTCTACATTTAGGGCATGGGCTATTTTGAGCAAAAAAATCACAACCCCGTCACACTCAACCCCGTTACTTATTTGCTCATAACGGGGTTGTGAGATTGTGATGGGTTGTGTTTTTAACACTTTGGTTCTGAAGTTATCCAGTAATTTAAATGAATTATTATATTTGATCAAGAGTCTTATACCACATGCATGTGTTGAATGTAGTAATGTCCATGTTAAAGCCGTGTGTGTGTGTGTGTGTGTGTGTGTACGTGTATTCTGCCTAGATTTTCACATCTCAGTGTTAAATTCTACAAACTATTCCCCATAATGACAACGTGAATGAAGTTTGTTTGAAATCTTTATTACAAATTTATAAAAAACAAAAAAAAAACAACAACAAAAAAAACACATGTACATAAGTATTCACACCCTTTGCTCAATACTTTGTTGAAGCACCTTTGGCAGCAATTACAGCCTCAAGTCTTTTTGAGTATGATGCTACAAGCTTGGCACATCTATTTTTGGACGGATTCTCCCATTCTCCTTCGCAAGACCTCTCAAGCTCCATCAGGTTGGATGGGGAACATCGGTGCGTCGGTTTTCAGATCTCTCCAGAGTTGTTCAGTCGGGTTCAAGTCTGCAATTTATATCTGTTGTCTTTCTTGGTCACATAATGAAATACAGTGTTTATAGAAAATCTTACAGTGAATTTCTGTAAAAAACAACTATTTATATGTTAAACTGTATTTGTCTCTTCAACCCCGTTACCATCTTCAACCCCGTTACCCTAGTCTCAACCCCGTCACACCTACATTTTTCTTAATTATTTTTTTAAGTTTGTGAAAAAGTAATTTAATTTTTGTTGAACTCAGTCTGAAATGTTCAGAGCAATCATAAAAATTCTGATTTTAGTTCAAATTCTGAAGTTAACCCTCTTCTTTGATCAAAAATGATGAGGCTGCTGTCACAAAAAGTTCCATTTCAGGCTTTAGAATAGCAAAAGTGTGAGATTTTATGTAACTTTTATATTTGCAAATACTGAATTAGTGTGAAGGACATCTGATTAATAGGAAAATGTTGATTTCATTACAAATACATTTTATGATCATATTCAGAGAGCTCCCATAGTGTCCATAACAGGGTTGAAGATTAATAGTGCCCATATCTTAAAATAATGACCAATAATTATAGGGATTTGATGCCTGAGGTGGGAAAATATGTTTTTCAGGAAGTTAAATATGCCATTAATGCTGTGGGGTGTTCAGAAAAGTAATACATTTTGGTAAAAAATCTAAAAAAAAGTGTAAGTCCAAATCATACCGGTTTCGTGGAATGACTCACAATCGTTTCTTCTGTTTAGGCTCTAAAATTTATTCAATAGAATTATAGATTGATAGAACAACAGAGAGACAGAACAATAGACAGATGTAGCCTAGACGGTGAATCATATCATTCACTCAAACGAGTCATTCAGACTCTAAACAAAGATTCATTTGTTGTAACTAAAGCTTAAAAAAAAAACGCATACAATAGTACATAGGCCTAATCTTTCCTTCTATTTAGGCTTTAAAATCTCTTCCATAGCTCGATAGAACGATAGATAGAATGACAGAGTGAGTGTATTCATGAGTGAATCATTGAATCATATCATTCACTCTCCCGATTCGGACACTCTAAGAACACTCGGACAACTAAGAATCATTCAGGAGCGAACACCAGGGGTCCATTCTTCGTACGTCGCTTATTACATCCGAGATCAAATGACACATCCAAGATGATATCATCTCGCTAATCAGGATCTGGCTAATTCGGTTCTTCGAACGCACCTGTTGTTGATGATTAGTATGGCTGGATTGAGTTATCTGAGATAATTGCGCGTTCATGGGTTGGTTTAAAAGGGCAGATGTATCGATACTCGAAACCACTATCAGCAGTGCAGTGATTGGCTGGCGGCAAGACGGCAACAAGGAAACAGCCAAGCGAACAAAACTACATAAATGTTTTAATAGATAAATGAAATGTGCGCTGTTTTTAATGTATTTGTCTTTTTTTTTTTTTTTTTTTTTTTTT
>JAFVLL020016209.1:0-31267 GCA_021397915.2 Tor tambroides
CATGACTCCAAACAAATCAGATGCGCGGTGGGCGGAGACTGTTCTAGGCCACAGAGTGGTGAGTTCTGACAGGCTGCATCAGAGCCAAATAGCGCATTTCAAAATTAAATTATTTTATCGGCACATCGGTTTTGAAAATGACCGATACCGATAATAATGAAAATGCTTAATATCGGCGCCGATAATCGGTCGACCCCTAATAGAAATGGAATCTCAATGTTTTTATAATGGCTGGTTGGAGCTCCACTTGCAGGTCTACAGTGTTTTGGTGGATGTGTGTGAGTCCATGCTGAATGGATGAGTCATAGTTATATGCTGCCAGTTCTGCCGGCTTCAGCCTCCTGCGAGGAGATTTCTAACACACACCAGAGAGACGACAGGAAATGAGAGATGGAGGGTGAAAGGAAACGCTACCTCCTCTCCAACGAAGCTGTTCAAATTTAGCACAGTCCTGAGTCACTGTCTGTGTGTGTTTTTATGTTTGTGTGTGTGTGTCTGTTTGTAGTGCTTCTGTTGTGAAGCAGTTTGGTTACGTGTACATTAATTAAAGTCAGGGGTGTTTTCTCTTTGGAGGCAAGGGAGGCAATGCCTCAGAAAAATTTGATGCAAAGAGAATCAACAGTGCAAGAATAAAACATTGCAAAATCAAAATCAATCTGCGTCAAATCACATTTCAGAAACGTCCCCAGCTATTTTGCTAATATTTTTTGAGACGAAAGACACATAAATTGTGATGAAAGCCAAAATATTAAATGCTGTGGACAAATATCAAATTTCAGAAACATCCCCAGCTATTTTGCTAATATTTTTTGAGATGAGAGACACATAAGTTTGTGATAAAAGCCAAAATATTAAATGCTGTGGACAGGTATTAATATTATTTTATATTTAATCCACAATTTCCACCTGAGATTTGAAGCCAAATTACAGGAGGGGGAAAATAACTTAAAAAAGATGGCAGCATTATTTTATTTTTTACAAAGATCTGTTAACTTAAGCAATCATTTTGCATGCTGCTGGTGACAGTTCAATCAGGGAAAAACGCTTATGTATTTTTCCCCTTCAAAGTTCAAAGCATGCCTTTAATCTGAATATCCTTTTAGATGTTAGGTCTTAACAAACTTTTTATTTGGACTCTTCATTTTTAAGACCCTGTAAGTTTCAGTTCCAGAGAAAGGGGGATCTCAATGTGGCTCCTTGAGTACGGTGTTAAATTGTACATTTTCAGTGGTCACAAACCAAATGTGGGTCGTTTTGCATATGGCTCATACTTTTTTCTTGTGTAGAGGTAAAATGTTTCTTGCTCCCCTATCTGGAAAAGGAAAAGGAAAGAAACATAGAACATTGAATGCCAAAAGTTTGTAACTCAAGAATTGCTAAATATATCTCAATATTCTATTACAGTCTGGTTCTTAACAAGCTTTTACTTTTGATCTCTTGATTTTTAAGGTCTTATACTATCCTTTTCCAAAGATAGGGGAATTTCACTGCATCTCTCTATGCAAATATTTGATTTTTACCCATTTTAGCTCATTGTGTTTTCATTGAGCTCTTTCATTATGTCTCGTGAGGTGAGGCAGTGGCTGATTACCCTTTCAGTGTGATAATGGCCGTTTGCCATGTTCACAACTAGTTTGCAAAATGGACTGAATGGGTCAGACTAGAAGAAATAGATGGACTAAATGCAAAGTCCACAACTCAGCACTTTAGGAATGAACTAAAAATCTGTGAGTGAGCTGAACTGCTGTCCGGATGGTTGATTTATTGAGATGAACTTCAAAACTGGATCGCTATTTTCCAGTTTTGTGAACTGAATCAACTAATTGTTGATGAATGAGACCTCACTGCTTCTCTTATGAATGCAAAAATTAAGTTTTTATTTAATAATAATTACAATTTTGTTCTGTTTCTCACAAAAGCTATTTTTGGAAGACTTGGTATTGGCCACTTTCAGGTTAATGGTGTTGTGTGTGTGCCGGAAATCTAGAAAGCTCTAATCCCCTCCAATGTAATTTAGTTAAATCCTTCAACATTTCCATTCATTTTAAACTTTTTTTGTGTTCCACTAAAGAAAGAAAGAAAGTCATACAGGTTTGAGGGTGAGTAAATGAGGATGGTCGAGCCCTTAAAGTCATATCCATATTACAGTCAGAGACAGCAGCGCTGATCTCGGATCAGGAGAGAGAAATGTCTCCAAGCATTGTTCAACAATTTCATCATTTGCCCTTGCGTATTGGAAACATAGCTGTAATTTTATCTTTGTATCTCTGTAAAACTGTACAATAGAGAAATGACATGTGAGACACACAGTGAAGAAACCTGAGTAGTGCATGCTGGGACACAGGGTTCACATCACAATGGAGATGGCACAGAATCATCAATGTCTGTAGATTGAGGACAACACTGGTTTATTTAGATCTTATCCAATAGGAATTGACTGGAACATGAAAAGTGGCTTGCATTTGACAGAGGAGGGGCTTGTTGAGATTCGGCCCAGAGTAAAGTTGTTTCAAAGGTGCCACAAAAAAGTTAAGCTGTGAAGTTGTCATCTTTCATAGGTGGATTAATGTATTTTTATGTCTTAATAATACCTGTGGATGTACTGTGGATTCATGTTGATTTCATATGGTTTTGAAAAACTTTACCACTTTCAAAAGAATTTCAATTTAATTATTCTAAATGTGATATTACAGTAAAAAGTTGTACCATTTTCCTCACATGCTGAGTACTTGAGTGTGTTTTAATCATTATTTTCAAAAAAGCTAATTGTAATTTATTTTATTATATTTTTTAAATTAATATAATGAGCCATTCGTTCAAATATCAACTCTTTTGGGAGTCACAACTCCTAATATGTCAAACTAAAATATATAATTTAAATACAGTACATCTATTCTTTTGTATTTTATTCTTCTAGACCATTTACAGGACATTCATTTTATGCCTCTCAAAAATATCTATATGAATTTTAATCCAGAAATTGCTCATCACAGGGTGTGTTCAAGTCATTGTATTTATGAATTGCATACATACAATGCATAATACCAATGTTGGCAAAAACTAATGTAAACACACTCCACTCATTAATTTCAATATAAATGTTAACAATTGAATATTGCATTCAAGTGTTTCTCAGTTACGTAAACATCACTTCAAGCTTTTCCAAGTAGTTCTTAAAAAACAGTAACAAAGAAACGCATTATGAGAAGTGAGTGGTTTTCTTTTTCTTTTCTTTTTTTTGTCATTAATATTTGTTATTTGTATTAATTGCATACAGTTCTGCTCATAAGTCTACCCCTTGCAGAATATGCAAAATGATATGACTTATATTATTTCTTATTTATTACTGTCCTCAATAAGCTATTTCACATGACAGATGTTTACATATACTTACAAGGCAAAATAATAATTGAATTGAATTGGATATACATTTGCCGTCTCATGCCAACACGTGTGAACGTCTAACGTGAAGAATTCCTTTAAGATGCTGCAGTTTTGAGTACAAGTTCAAGTTCAAATTACTTTATTTGTCCCCAATGGGGCAATTCGTTGTGCAACAGATAGTATAGTACAAATCACACACAATCACACACACAATACAGAGATTGCCTACCTTGCAGGCATGGCTAAAAACAATAAAAAACAGTAAACAATCAATAAATAGTAAGTCAATAAGTTATCTATGGTTCTTTATAGAATTGAGAAGCAGAATGGCTGCAGGTACAAAAGAGTGTTTATATCTGTTGGTTCTGAATTTTGGGAGTTTAAAGCGTGATCCCGATGGCAACATCTGAAATTCAGCCTGTAAGGGATGAGAAATATCTGACAGGATAGATTCAACCCTTCTTAACATCTGCTTCTGATACAGGTCCTCCAGGCCTTTCTGCTTAGAACCTATGATGCAGCTGCTCACCTTAATTAACCTTGAAAGGGAGTTTTTTTGTTTTACAGTGATGGACCCATACCAGCAGATTAAAGAGAAGGTAACAACCGACTCAACTAGGGCTGCACGATATATCGTTTCAGCATCGATATCGCGATGTGCGCATCCGCGATAGTCACATCGCAGGATGTGCGATGTTTAGTAGGCCTATACTGATCGTTATATTTATACTGATTGTTTTCTTTGCTCACACACAGACACTGCGACGCGACAGCTGTACAGAGATATCCATTTTTAAATAAATTTAGTAGCAGAGATACTGCAAGCGATTTTCAGTGCTGGAAATCCATTTAACCTTTGCTGAAACTTCCGCGTGGTCGAGGAGAGCGCTGATCGCGGTTGCTTAGCAACGGCAGAAGCTACGAAAGCGCTAGCTCCTGAGCCCTTTGGAAAGAAGGAGAAAGCGGCGCGGCTGGCGTTTTCCACGCGATATTGTGAACGGCCCCAAAGTCTGTCTACACTGGACGCGACAAAGCGACTGTTACAAATCATTTGAACTTTGTGTCAGTATGTCATAAATAGAGCGAGGCATCAGTTAGAGCGGGGATTTAGACCGGGATAGAGCGGGAATTTGTCGCGCCGTGCATCGCATGCAGTGTAGACAGACAGCATCGTCACTGATTATGGGTTCTACAGTATTTTGTCGCGTCAAGTGTTGACAAGGTGAGAGCCACGCAGATGCACGTGAACACTGAATTCTGGTCACTTCCGCGTCTAATTGTGCCTGAAATGAGACATACAGCAGCAGCGAAATTATGTAAAAATGCATGTCTCTGTAAGTTTCCTTGTAAACACAGTTGCTTATGGCTTAGGTGAAGGTAAACAACGAAAATGGATGTGTAACAGTACCTATATTCACAGCAGTTTAATGTTCCTGTTCCTGTTTTCTGTGTCATGAATGTTAATCAAACAACAAAACACAAAAAATTTTCATATCGCAATATATATCGCAGAAAAACAAAATATCGCAATGTGGGTTTTTTCCAATATCGTGCAGCCCTAGACTCAACAAAGGACCTATAGAAAAGGGTCAACAGGGTCTTAAACTTTGCCAGCTTCCTCAGGCAATACAGGCGCTGCTGGCCTGTCCCAAATACTTATACTCTGCAACAACCTCTATTTCCTGACCATTTATACTAGTTTTTTCAGTGTTAGTGACATTGCGCCTAAAATCAATACACGTCCTTGGTCTTAGAGGCATTCAGTTCAAGAAAGGCATCCTGACACCATGTTACAAAGTGATCAATGACTGGACCGTGTGAAGTTTCCTCATTGTTCAGTAAGCTGACAATAACCGTATCATCAGCAAACTTCACAAAGTGTCGGTTTTCAGTCACAGAGCGACAGTCATTAGTGTACAGAATATAGAGGAGGGGGGAGGCAGTAAGCTTCTCAGTCCAGATTCTTCGTAAGCGGCATTGTAAACAAGATAGTGGGGTGATATTTATAGACCCTTACATAATCACATTCTCGGTTTACTTACAGCTACACCACAGCTCATCTCAGGGCACTGTGTGTGTGTGTATGTGGGTGTGTGTCGCTGCAAGGGCACAGGCGTGGTTTGTTGTTTTTGAAGTAATTGCCGTTTTCCGTGTGTTTGCATGTGTGTTTATCTGAACACAGACTGAATCTGACTCATGGTTGCTCTGTGCAGGGATCAGAGTGTGTGTGGAGCTGTGTACTGTATGTGTGCATGTACTATTTCATGTAGCGTTTGATTTAATCAGCTTTTGACAGTAGGTTGAACAGCCTGTGTGCTGATAGGTTTATATGAAGCTGTGTGAGCTCTCTTATAAAATATATAAGTGGCCCACACAAATAATTCCATGAAGAAAAAAAGGATCTGTAAGTGTTTTTTCTTATGTTACTTTAAAATAATTATATTGAAAATAGACATTTGTGGTATTTTTTATTTATGCACTTTTACAATTTAGTTTGAAATAAATGCATATATTATATAATATATTATATTTATTTCAAATAAAATTGTAAACGTGTGTTTGTGTGTGTATGTTATATATATATATATAGGTCAAAGACGAAAAAGGGTTTAAGCATAAAAAAATAAATGTAATACTGCTTTAAATTGTTGTTGTTTTTCCCTCAAAAATTAAAAAAGTTTTCTGTTTAATTTAATTGCAATTTTGTTTTTGTTTTTCTGAGCAAAACATAAATATCATATATTTTCCCCTGATTTACAGAAGAAAATGTCATTCGGTCTAACAGTCTTGTCAGGCATATTTACAACAAAAATCAACAAAAATGTACGACATATTAAAAGACTAATTACTTTCACCCCAGATACTAATTGGTTGTAATTTCAGATTTTTTTAAATTTGCCACTATTCTAGGTTTTGCCTATTTGTCAGTAAGATTTTTTTACTCATTTAAAACACAATAAAATTTAATATGCTTTCTTATTCTTTTATATATATTAATATGTACAAGTCAGAATAAGCATGCTGTGTGTTTTTTTTTTTTTTACATAAATATTGTTACACTGAATGACAATGTAACATTATTTCAACCACATTTTGACATTTTATTCTCCAAAAACTTATTTGAAACCTTAAAAGTAGCACACACAAACATATAAACATCATTATTTGAATAATAAAAAAAAAAATATTTGTGCATTGATGCACCTTCCTACCATCACCACTCATTTACCTTAAAATAATAGTAAATAGTAATTTTACTTTTTTTATTCATTTTTTTTAATTGAAATCCTAAATGAATAATGTCTAGGTAATCGATGTGTTTCTACTCTTGAAATGGAAAGAAATTAGATTTATCTGTTACTCATTTTACCATGTTCTTCTAGGTCTGAAGATGATAACTGTCCCACTTTGACTTTGCTAAATGATTTTCTTAGACAAATTTATTAAAAGTCTATCAGGAAAGACAGGTAACCAAGTTCATACAAGTCATTCAAATCAAAATCAAAAGTCTGGATACCAGAGACTTTTATGTGGTTTGTGCCAAAACTAGCAATTTATTTTCAGACAATAAAGTTGATTGTTACTCTCACTGGGCCTTCGACAGTTTCAGGTTTCTAGGCTTCTAGCAAATTTCCCAAAGAGGCCAAAGTCTGTGAAGATGTCAGGACAGAGCTCCTCTTGTCCCTTTGCTCAGTTGGGTTGGAAGGCCTGATGTCTGAATTGAGACTTTTTTTTTTGATAAACCTCATAATGCTTCCTCCCAGCTAACTGCTGCGTAATCCGATGACCAATCTTTTGCTGTGCGTAACTTTACGTTGTGTCAGTCTGGAAAGAGAGATTCTTGGATTTGCTGCCACATGTGTAACTTTGGTGTCAGATGTTAAAAGCGTTGTTGTGTTAATGTTATGGTCTGTTGTTGTAAATTTCACTTGATTGATTAGACTGTGGGCAGACATGCAGTGACCAGTTCAACCTTAGTTTACAAATGTGCTTGTCTTTTCATTCTTATGAATGTGAAACTCTTGGTCTTTACTGCTGTTTCTTGATCAGAAACCTCACAAAGTCGGTCATTGTTTCCAAATTATTCATAATATTCAAATTCAGTGTCTGCACGACTCCAAGCATGGCTAAAAATACATGCAAAATATATTTAGGAAAACGAGATATTAGGTTTTAGTTGCAGTTTGTGTTGAATTGTGTTTGTTTCAACTGTCACATTTCTCTAGAAGATAGGAAATCCTAATTCTCATGCTTGTTCAAACAAAGTACACAACAAAATTTCTGAAATGCATGACTGCAAAAACTAATTGTATGAGGCTGATGTGAGAGGATGCATTCATTATACAGTAGCTACATTTTGAGGTTGTCATTGACCAAGTGCTCAAAGATGGAATTTTTTTTTGTTTGTTTGTTTGGATATAATTTATATAATAATTTTCAGAATAATTATATACAAAAATGTGAATTAAATCTTTATACATAGTGTATAATCAATGTAATAGTACAGAAGTTTATTAAAAATGTATGATATGAAAAATAATGACTTGAAAATAATTTGTAGTTTTTGCATAAAATCAGTTTATGAAAGTTAGCTATGCATAAATCAGTTTAAATGAATAAAATATAGCTATGCTTTATCACTAATATAATATTGTTTTATCATTAATATTATAACATTTCTAAGGTCTTCTTGGTGTATTTTTTTAGCATGTTGCGCTGCAGATTCTGTTTTTTTTTTTTTAATTTTATTTTCTTTCTCTGTGGTTGGTTGGGCTGTTCTGATGCATTCATGTATCTCTGTTACTTTTTTTTTTCCCCCACACGGCATTTATTTAGATCTTTGTATCAGCATTTTCTTTTATTTATGTGTGGATTGCATTCATATAATTTCCTATTGTTCAGTTGCTAATGATGTAACATGTAAACTAGGGATGTAACGATTAACCAACGAGCCAGTTGAAAATCAATTCAAATATGTGACAATTCAAATCTGTTGAGATGCTAAACAAATTCAATTAGGGGTAGGAGTTTATATGAATGTATGTCTGAGGGGAACTTACTGTCTTTAGAAAAGTTTAGATGGTATTTTTTTCTTTTCATCTTGCCTCTGTATTATTATGCATATTAAAGTTTATATAAGTGCAGCGCTGCTTTGTTTACGGCGGAAACCAAGGAAAGGCTGTAAGCGTGAATCTGTGTCTCATTCAGCTCATCTGCTGTTTCTGTTTCATGCAGATATTTTTTTGTGTATAGTTTCACAACACTGAAGTCAAACCATTCTGTTCATGCTTCAGATTTTGAAATTATACAGTCCAATTTAGATTAAAAACTGCTCGTGTTGCATGTATGCAGCATCATTGTTTTGATCATGATCAGAGATGGCAAAAGGACACACATCCTTCACTCAAGTAGAAGTATAGATACTCGTGTTTAAAAATACTCTGGTAAAAGTAGAAGTACGGACTACACTTGTTTACTCAAGTTAAAGTAAAGAAGTATGGGCTCTGTCATGTAGGCTTACTTAAGTAAAAAGTACCCATTACTACCTGTTTTAGTGTCACGCTGGTAACTGGACCTCACGTCATATTGACACATTAATACAAAAAAACTTACATTTAATATTTTGTTAGTTAATGAATGTATCATGACTGAACCACCACCATGTAGAACAGGGCAGGACTGGGACATCCCATACACCCACAACAAATTCTGAAACCACGGATAACCCTTTTCCCTTTTCTTTCTTTTTTTTTTTTTTTTTTTTTTTTTTTTTGTATGGCCATCACATTTAAAAAAAAAAAAAAGGTTTAAAACCTTAGGCTGGGGCCATTCAAAATAATGAAAGGTTCTCTGTTGAACAGCACCTTCACTTGCATTTTCATTTCCAGTCTCTTCATTTTCCATGATATCTATCTACATCTCACTTTGTGTGTTTACTTTTTCACTAATTTTCTTGTATCTGTCACTTTTCCCATCAGCCATCTACTGTTATGAACAAAACTGTCTCCACCTTGTTGCAAAACAACCACCTCATTGTATTCTGTTTGCAATAACATAACTTTATTTTAGTTCAATCTAAAGTATCACATTATGACCTTGTGTTGTTGTTCTATCATATGACTTAAATACTATAATTTAACGAAACTATACTTTTTAAATTGCCTAAATGTCAAAATTAGTACAATAATAATTACATCATGACAATATATTTAAAGAAAAATCCCAACACTGTACATGTTATTGAATTATCATGAGTCATATTTTTCTCTTACCAAAATTAACCATGGTTTATTACAGAAGTTTTTTTTTTTTTGTTTTAGATTGATTACAATCAGTTTTAATTTACAACCATAGTTTCACTACACATTTCATGGTTAGACTATAGTTAGTGTAGCAAAACCATGGTTAATTTGAAGTTACCATGGTTTAACTAGTAACCATGTTTTTTGGTTTGAATTTTTGTAAAGGTTGTGTTGTTATCTGCCTGAGCTCCCTCTGAAGGTATTATAAAACGATATTTTATAACATTTGTCTGCTAAATTACTACTGTAACTTTACAGTAGATAATAATGATGTCCTTTATCATACAGTATTTTGAGTGATGATAGTAATTTAGTTTAGTTGAGTTTACAGTAGACTATTAATCATCTGGCTGCTGCTGCTGCTAAGAGTTGCTAGCAGTTTAATTCTTAACTAAGTAAACAAACACAAAACTACAGCCTATTTACAGATGAAACTGACCTGCACTTGAAGTCATGAACAGGTCAGTAGTTTTTCCTCTCTGATCCACTCCATTCTCGAGTCTCTTGCATTGATTACTCCAATAGAAACCGATAGAATCACGTTCCCAGTCAAGACTAACCGATTCACGATGTATTATAGATTTGTTATCGAATGGTGATCCACCAAAACTAAAGTAACGCACCTGGTTTGAAAATGTAAGAAGTAGAAAGTACAGATATTTGTGTAAAAATGTAGGGAGTAAAAGTAAAAAGTAGTCAGAAAAATAAATAGTGAAGTAAAGTACAGATACCAGAAAAATCCACTTAAGTACAGTAGCGAAGTATTAGTACTTTGTTACTTCCCATCTCTGATCATAATTAAAATGCAGTTGTTGCCTCTAATTTTAAATGGAAAGAGCACAGACAAAGCCTTATTTTGTTTATATGAAGAGATTTCTTTTATTTGTGTTACTTATTTATTTGATTTGGGGCTTGTTTTAAAATTTCAATTTAATTTTGTTATTTACATTATGTTTAAACTTTGTTATTTAGCAGACGCTTTTATCCAAATGAGGACAATAGAAGCAATCAAAACCAACAAAAGAGCAATAATACGCAAGTGCTATATTAGTATATTATTATCATGTTATATTTCAATTTCAATTAAAAGGACACATTTCATTTATGATTTGTCTTAAATCTCATTTTGTTAAAACAAATCGTGAATCGAATCGAATCTTGAGTTGAGTGAATCGTTACAGCCCTAATGTAAACATACAGCAGACAGCAGTGAAGTGTGCCAGAGAACCTGAAACAGAATCAAACTAATAGCACAAGTCTCCATATGAGCCACATGGTTTGAGGTATACCGAGCACAAATAGTCTGATATGACTTATTTGTTGAACTTTGAGTTACTTGAGTTAGAGATTTGTTTAAATTCCTAACCCCAACAAGTATGAGCATTAGTTATTGTAATGCATCATCAGGCACCAATGAATTTTAATTTGGACAGAGGGTTGCATTTCTACAGTTGAACTGTCAGACGTAACGTCATTAAAATGAGGTTAACCTATCGATACCGTGTGTGACGGTTGGTTTGATAGCACAAGGGAGCCAGTGTCCAATACCTCCTTATTTCCCTGGACAAAGGTTGTCTGTGCTCCTTGTGATACTGTGTTACATTTGTTGAATCACAAATGAGATCGATTTGCCTTTCTCTGCATGTGAGCTCTCAGTAGCTCGACTGTCCTGTGTTTAAAGATTTTCAGGCTGTTGGTTTTCTATCCACAGGTGGGTTTGCTATCGTATTTCTGGTGAGGACTCATCAGGGCGTCCGTTGTGCGCTGAAGAGAATGTATGTCAACAATGAATATGACCTTCAAGTATGCAAGAGGGAAATTCAGATTATGGTGAGACATTCCCTTTCTTTACATTCCAGCTGGTAAAGCATGACCCTGAAAATGGCCTCTTAGATTTTCAGGGAATACACATACTGATCAAATATACACTGAGTGTGGCTTTGGCTAAAAACGTCTGCCAAATGAATAAATGTTAATGATTAGATTTCGCCACAAGCAGCAGTTATCAGGGCCCAAGCACTTTGAGAAAAAATTCTGTAAAACCCTTCAGAGTTTATTGTTCAATTAAAAAACAACTGGCTGTACACGATTATCCCATACATAATGACTTAAATTTCTGTGTGTTGCTGACGCAGAGGTATTGCATAGCTTTTGATATGGTCACTACAGTGTAGTTTTGGATACACTGTTCAAGTGGTTCCAATTGGATGTTCTCTCTAGGTTTTTTTCCCCCATCATCATTTGTCCTTTATTTGATTAAGCTCCTCTTAATAGCACTGCGATTAGACCTGAGCCATGCAGTCTTAAAAGCATTTGAGGTCTCCTGTTCCTCAGTTTGCATGTGTTGCTGTAAATACAGTGCTGAGAACGGTACAGTGCCGGTAAAGGTCACTGGTGTCCTCTGGGACTGATTTCAGAATGGAAATCCAGCGTACTTCGCTGTGAGCCCTACTAAATAGACAAGAAGAAAATGTCAGCGCTGTTTCAGCATCACAGAGTGTCTTAAAGTTTCAAAATGAGCAGCTGCTCACAGTGCGCTCTTAAATAGACAACTAACAGGGGGCATTTCAAATTTGTGAATGAATGAGTCGATTTGAAAGGACATTGAACAGCTAAGCTGTTTCATTTAAACACTAGAATTGACTTAGTCGCCTCAAAGACCCATTGTCTTGAGCTTTTAGCAAATGGTCCGAAAACTAAGTGAGCTTTCACATTTCAGGCATTTAAAATAAATACAAAGTACTTTTTTGTACACTGAGATACACAAAGCTGATATATGAAAAAAAGAAAAAAAATTAAACATTAAAACGAACACTAAGAGTAAGTTGTGAGTCTTTCCATTGAATCTTCAGTTATTAAATGAGAATGCAGTAGTTACTTAGTATTAACAATTCCAGACAGCCACTTTCAGTCATTTGTGAATATTATTACAATTTAAAATAACTGTTTATATATTTTAAAATGTAATTTATTTCTGTGCTCAAAGCTGAATTTTCAGCATCATTACTCCAGTCTTCAGTGTCACATGATCCTTCAGAAATCATGCTGACTTGCTGCACATAAAACATTTATTCTTCTTGAAATGTTGAAAACAGTTGTGCTGCTAAATATTTTATTTTTTTATTTTTTTTCTATCTAAATGTGTTGGTTTTCTTGAACAGAGGGACCTTGTGGGTAACACAAACATTGTTGGTTTCCTGGACTCCAGCATCACAGCAGTAGGGTCAGGAGATGTTTGGGAAGTTCTCATATTGATGGACTTCTGTCGAGGTCAGTTTGAGTTCCTCTCTCAAGATGGTGTGCGGTTTGAGATTCAGAGCCCTTTTCCACTAGTTTTGGTTGTCTTGACCTTCTTTGCAGTATTTTTATGCAGTGTTTGTGTGTAATGATCCAGGTGGTCAGGTTGTGAACCTGATGAACCAGCGCTTGCAGACTGGATTCAGTGAGCCGGAGGTGCTGCAGATCTTCTGTGACACATGTGAAGCTGTCGCTCGACTACATCAGTGCAAAACTCCCATCATCCACCGGGACCTCAAGGTATGAACTCTATAGAACTTTATTATTTTAAGAAATAGTTAACCCTAAAAAAAATCATTAAAAAAATCATCAATTTAGTCACCTCTGTGTTCCAAACCTTTCCTTTTAAAAAAACAAAACAAAAAAACAGGAGGAATCTTAAAGTATTTTTGCGTTGTTCATTTCTATTCAGCTAAAGCATACAGAATCCTATGGAAGCCCATCTTCACCACTGAATAGAAAATAAAAAAGGGAATATTGTGACTTTTTATCTCACAATTCTGAGATTTTTCTCAGAATTACATGACACAAACTCACAATTGCGCGTTACAAATTCAGAATTGTGTGATTATAAATTCGCAATTCTGAGAAATAAAGTCAGAACCACAACTGCCAGATATAAACTCGCAGTTGCAAGAAAAAAATCAGAATTGCAAGATTTAAATTCATAATTCTGAGAAATAGTTGCAATTCTGAGAAATAAAGTCAGAATTTTGAGTTTATATCTTGCAATTCTGACTATATAACATGCAGTTGCGACTTATAAAGTCAGAATTTTGAGATATAAACTTCCTCAGAATTTGACTTTATAACTCGCAATTGTGAGTTTATATCTGACAATTCTGAGAAAAGAAGTCAGAATTGGGAGAAAAAAGTCAGAATTGGGAGATCTAAATTCGCAATTGCGAAAAAGTCAGAATGGCAAATTATAAAGTCAGAATTGGGAGATACAGTGCCTTGCGGAAGTATTCATACCCTATTAATTTTTTTCACGTTTTGTTATGTTGCTGCCTTATGTTAAACTGCTTTAAATTACTTTTTTCAACATCAATCTACACTCCATACACCATAATGACAAAGCAAAAGACAGGTTTTTAACATCTTTGCAAATTTATTAAAAATAAAAAACTTAAATGATTCCATTGCATAAGTATTCAAACCCTTATCTGGGACAGATGAAATTTAGCTCAGGAGCATTCATATCGCTTGTAGATGTTACTACACTTAAAGTGAAGTTAACCTGTGGCAAATTCAACAAAATGGGTATGATTTGGAACAGCACACACATCTTAATAAAAGGTCTAACAGCTGAAAATGCATATCAGAGCAAAAACCAAGCCCTAAGGACTGCCTGTAGAGCTCAGAAACAGGTTTGCGTCAAGTCACACATCTGGGGAAGAGTTCAGAAAAAATTCTGCTGCATTGAAGGTTCACAGAATCATGTAGCCTTCATTATCCATAATGGAAGACGTTTGAAACAACTAGGACTCTTCCTAGAGCTGGCCTCCTGGCCAAACTGAGCAAAAAATGGAGAAGGGCCTTGTCTAGACTGGTGACCAAGAAGCTGATGGTCAATCTAGTTGAGCTCCATGATTATATATGCAGATGGGAGAAACCTACAGAAGGACAAACATCGCTGCAACACTTCACCAATCTGGGCTTTATGTCGGTGTGGCCAGACTCAATCTTCTCCTCAGTGAAAAACCTACTTGGAATTTGCAAAAAAGCACCTAAAGGACCCTTAGACTGTGAGAAACAAGATTCTCTGGATTGATGAACCTCAATACCAAGCATCATGTTTGAAGGAAACCAGCTCTGCTCATCACATGCAGAGTACCATCCAAAAGTAAAGTGTGGTGGTAGCAGCCTCATGCTGTGGGGCTGTTTTTCAGCGGCAGAGACTGAGGGACACATCAGAGTAGAAGAAAAGCTCAGTGCACCAAAATATTAAGATAGCCTTAATGAAAACCCAGTCCAGAGCATTCAGAACCTCAGACTGGGCAGAAGGCTCATCTTCCAACAGGACAATGACCCTAAACACACAACAAGAGTGGCTTATAGACAACTCTGTGAATGTCCTTGAGTGGCCCAGCCACAGCCTGGCCTTGAACCCAATCAAATATTTCTGGAGAAACCTGAAAATGTGCATCTGCCCCCATCCAAACCAACAGAGCTTGAGAGGTGAAGAGGTGAGGAGAAGAATGGCAGATAATTGCCAAATGCTGATGAGCAAAGCTTGTCGCATCAAACAATGTACTTATTTCAGTTTTTTTTTTAAATTTTTTTTTTTTTAATAAATTTACGAAGTTGTGACAATTCTGTTTTTGCTTTGTCATTATGGTGTATGGAGTGTAGATTGATGTGGAAAAAAAGTAATTTAAAGCAGTTTAACATAAGACAGCAACATAACAAATTGTGAAAAAAATGAATACATTCACAAGGCATTATATAAACTCGCAATTGTGAGAACTCATAAATCTCGCAATTCCGACTTTATTTGTTTACATCTTGCAATTCTGTTTTTAGAATTTGCAATTGCATCTTTATATCACACAATTCTGAGAAATAAAGTCAGATATAACCTCGCAATTGCGAGGAAAAAAAAAAGTCAGAATTGTGAAATAAAAAGCTGCAATTACTTTAAAAAAAATATATATATATATATATATATATATATATATATATTATTCAGTGGCGGAAACAGGCTTCCATAGAAACCAGTGTTTGTCAAGCTTCAAAAAGATATTGCCATTGAGTCCAACCTGGTGTGACACGTCTTGATGCGCCAAATTCCTTTTATATCTGACTTTTTGCTTATTATGTTTGTACCCTTTTCCAATTTTACCCATCTTAGAGCTCATTTGTGATGTTTAGAAAACTATTTCAGTTCAGCTTTACAAAAACTAGGGCATAACCTACTGTAGCACAAATGTGTGTCCTCTCTTTGTGTCTCTTTTAGGTGGAGAACATCTTGCTGCATGACAGAGGACATTATGTGTTGTGTGATTTTGGCAGTGCCATTGACCGCTCCCAGAATCCACAAACAGAAGGTGTGGCGGCTGTAGAAGAAGAAATCAAGAAGTGAGCGTTGGTTTGTTTACATTACAGGCCACAGTTTTACTTGTCCTCATCAATAGAATCTAATACTCTGTGTGTTTTAAGGTACACTACTCTTTCATACCGGGCCCCAGAAATGGTGAATCTCTATGGGGGCAAGGTTATCACTACTAAAGCAGATATATGGGTGAGTCAAAGAGGTGAAAACTGGTAGAGAATAATTCAGTTAATGACAGCAACAGTGTTTCAGTAGCAGCCAAAGCTTTCGTCTCTGTCGTTGATTTTTGTATGCATATCATTTTTAATCATCAGACAGGATGTTTAATGACTCTTGCTCGTTTGTGTCCTCAGGCTTTGGGCTGCTTGTTGTATAAGTTGTGTTATTTCACACTGCCGTTTGGAGAGAGTCAGGTGGCCATCTGTGACGGCAGCTTCACCATCCCAGACAACTCCCACTACTCACAGGACATGCACTGTCTCATCCGTAAGTTCAGCTGATGATTGCTTGTCTGTAATGCAGAGTAAGGCATTAATATATGCTTTATAAGTACTAATAAATAGTCAATGTGCTAGTAATATGCATGCTAATAAGCAACTAGTTAATAGTGAATAGTGATCCCTAATCTAAAGTGTTTAGATTTGATCAAAAATACAGAAGAAAAACAGTAATCTTGCAAAATGTTATTACAATATAACATAATGGTTTCTGTTTTAATATACTTTAAAATATAATTTATTTCTGTGATTCAAAGCTGAATTTCCATCAGCCATTACTCCAGTCTAAAGTGTCACATGATCCTTCAGAAATCATTCTAATATGCTGATTTATTATCAGTGCTGGAAACTGTTGAGCTGCTTAATATTTTTTTGGAACCTGTGATATTTTTTTCAGGATTCTTCGATGAATAAAAAGTTAAAAAGAAGGGCATATTAAAAAGAAGAGTATATACTACCGTTCAAAAGTTTGGGGTCAGTAAATTTTTATTCTTTCTTTTTTTGAAAGAAATTAAACCTTTTATTCAGCAAGGTTGTGTTAAATTGATAAGAAGTGATAGCAAAGATTTATATTGTTAGAAAAGATTTATATTTTGAATAAATGCTGTTCTTTTAAACTTTGTATTCATCAAAGAATCCTGAGAAAGAAGAAAAAAAAAAAAAAACACAGTTTCCAAAGAAATATTTGGCAGCACAGCTGTTGCCAAGATTGATAATTCTAATAATAAATCAGTATTTTCTGAAGGATCATGTGACACTTTAGACTGGAGTAATGGCTGATGGAAATTCAGCTTTGCATCACAGAAATAAATTATTCTTTAAAGTACTGTATATTAAAACAGAAACCATTATTTTATTTGTAATAACATTTTGCAAAGATTACTGTTTTTCTTCTGTATTTTTGATCAAATAAATGCAGGCTTGATGAGCAGAAGAGACTTCTTTCAAAAACATTACAAATAGTAATGTTTCCAAACTTTTGACCTGTACTGTATATTATGCACTCTACTGTTCAAAGGTTTGGGATCAGTGAAATTATTATACTTTTTTTTTTTTTTTTTTATTATTATTGTTCTTTAATGATTAAAGTTAAAGCATCAAATTAATCAAAAGTGACAGTAAAGACATTTATAATATTACAAAAGATTTCTATTTCTAATAAAGGCTGGAGTTTTGAGCAACATTTATCATGAAAAAAAAAAAATGAATGCAGCACAGTTTCCACAAAAATATTATGAAAAATAACTGTTTTCAACATGGATAATGATAAAAAAAAAAGAAAAAAAGATTAGTGAGTACCAAATCAGCATATTAGAATGATTTGCGAATGATCATGTGACACTGAAGGCAGGAGTTATGGCTGCTAAAAATGATTGTAAATGAATTATATAAAATATATTAAAATAGAGAAAGCTATTTTAAATTGTAATAATATTTCACAATATTACTGTTTATACTATATATATTGTACTGTTTATATTAAGTAAATGCGGCCTTGGCAAGCATAAGAGACTTCTTTAAAAAATATTGAACCCCGAATATTAAACCTATTGAATGGTAGGTTATAATATTTATAGTGTATTATGAGTAAGGAATAATTGACAATGGGCTGTTGAATTATTAGAAAGTAATGCACACCCGAATTGGTAACATACTTAAAAAAAAAAAAAAAAAAAATGACTTTCATATAACAAAAAAGAAAAAAACAACAACTTTTTTATTATAATAAAATTCATTTTCATTCTCTGGGACAATAAAAATCAATTTTTCAAGATTTAACAAAACCTGTTTTTCACCTGTACACTTTATTGTTTTGATTTGTTTAATTTTTTTCCCCCATCTCAGGTTACATGCTGGAGCCAGACCCTGACATAAGGCCAGATATCTACCAGGTGTCATATTTCGCCTTTAAACTGGCACGGAAGGAATGCCCAGTGCAGAATATCCACGTAAGACCTGCTCATTCATACTCTTTAGATCTCTCTCCCTATAACTACACAAGCTTCCATGTGCCTTTGCCCTGATCTACTCACCTGCTTTCCTGTCACACTCTACAGTGTTTTTGTTCTCCATTCCAGCACATACTTCTTAATCTGTGTTTAATTCATGCCTATCCCTTTCAGTAGATATTGTAAGTGCTTGCACGTAACAGCACAGGAAGTGGATTGTCGCTCATGGCTGCCAGCTGGCACAGATCCAGAGGCCCCTCCCACTCTGAGCAGTATTGATAGCATAATGGAAGCATTGAGTCATGATCAAAGACATATTAACATTGACACCCGCAAATGCCGTTTAGAGTTCAATACAGGAATGACCTCCGTAAAAACTTTCTTTTTTTTTTTTAAATCATTGTTTCTTTGCGGTTTTTCCTGACATAGGGATGTTTGGCTCAGACTGCGTCTACAAATTTTGCGTTTGTGCCAACAAGTTGTTGTTGATGTCGTCTACACTTATGTTTACACATTCATGGAAACTAAATTACAGACTTAAGATTGATTTTTTTTTCATAAGATGTGACACTGGCAAAAATGTGGTATGAAATGATCTCCCTGATTAACTCTATTATTAACTTATTTAATTAACATATAGAAACAAACTTTGAAGTCAACCTGAAAACAAAAATGACAGTTCTACTTTCTTCATGTTACTGGTCTTCATGCACAATTAATTGATGTGTGTTATTCAGTGTTATTTTAGTAGTATTTGTACCGTATCCTATTATTACAGTATTTATTAATATTATAAATTAGCTTTAATTTTTATATTTTCTGTTATCATTTTAGTTCGTTTTGTTAGGTGCTTTTTTGTCACTTTTATTAGTCTTTTATATTTTATTTCATTTTGCCTTTTTTTTTGGCCTAATTTTAAACAATTTATTTCAGTTAGCTGCCAAAATAATATTTGTAATTTGTAATATTTGTAATTTGTATTTGAGTTTAAGTGTAAGTTTTTATCTAATGTTTATATTTTATTTTATTTCAGCTTTATTTTAATGAACTAAAACAATTTGTGTGTTGAATTTCTTGTTTCACTGGAATAAGTTGCAGATGTTACAATTAGTGCTGTCAAACGATTAATCGCGATTAATCGCATCCAAAATAAAAGTTTTTGTTTACATAATATATGCGTGTGTACTGTGTAAATTTATTATGTATATATAAATACACACACATGTGTATATGTTTAAGAAAAATATGTTACGTTTATATATTAAATATATTTATATATTATATAATTTATATGAATATAAATATATACATGTAAATATTTTCAAAATATATGCTGTTTGTGTGTGTCTTTATATATACACAATAAATACACACGGTTCACACACATATATTATGTAAACAAAAACTTTTATTTTGGATGCGATTAATCGCGATTAATCGTTTGACAGCACTAGTTACAACCAAATACAAAATGTAACAATATAATTGTAACGTTAAGTCCAAGTGAGATAAAGAGAGTTCACAAACAGATCAAATAAAACAGTTTATTAGAGAAAACAAAAAAAAGGTAATGCAAATAACAAGCTAACACAACGAAAGCACAACGTGCAAATGATGCTAGACAATGAATTAAAGGCCTTAGATACACTGAAGCAATTTAGATAATTAACTAAACATCAGGCGAACAGATTGAGTAGGTCAAAAGGCAAATCAAGGAAAACAGAAACCAAAATACAATGAAAGCATGAACAAAACAGAGCATAAGTATAACAATAAATAGTAATAATATTCCTCTTATTCCATTAGAATTCACCCATTCCAGCGAAACTCCCAGAGCCAATCAGAGCCAGTGAAGCTGTGGCCAAGAAGAGTCAAAACAAAGCCAGGTGAGACTGTCACACTTTATATTTGATTGTATACTTTATCTTTAGTTTTAGGATGCTTATAGTGTATTATATAATGGTAATTCTGATTCGACACTCAGGCTCACTGATCCAATCCCTACGACTGAGACATCCATAGCACCACGGCAGCGCCCCAAGGCTGGCCAGGCTCAACCAATCGCAGGCATCCTGCCCATCCAACCAGCCCTCACCCCTCGCAAAAGAGCCAATGCACCTGCAGGACCCGGCCAGCCAATCAGTGAGTGTTCATTGATCCACCTTCATCCAAAAAGGAACACTATGTATGCGTCCTTACATGTGTGGCTTTAGTCTTTCATGCTCACTCTCTTTTTTTTTTTTTTTCTCTTATTCTCTTCCCCTGACGACTCTTCACACGTTGCATTGACCGGCATGTGTCTTTGACTGAGACACGGCTCTGGTATTCCCACTGGTTCAATCAGTGTGTCATTACAGAGAGCTTTTAAAACCTCACTAATGAGCCTGAGCTATTGAGCCCCTGACACACTCAATCCTACCGAGCTGTCATTTCACTTCCTATTTCTGAAGTCAATGCTAATTAAAGCCCTACAAGTCTCATTGATAATGAATATTCTGGCGTATTGTTATCCTCCTGTAATGTTTTTGCAGCGGATTATCTGGGTCAGGATAGTGAAACTAGGTCTTAACTTAAGATGACAAATTTAATTTTCATCAAGTAATTTATAACTGAAAATGCAAAAGCTGTATTTTTAATTTATAGCAATGTGAAGCTAGATTTTGGACCAGTTTGTTTATTTTTGTGGGTGGGGTTTCCCAGCACGGTTATGAATGTAAACATGTAAACCCTAACCACAATTTGACTTTTTTTTTTAAAGAAATGAATACTTTTATTTATCAAGGATTTAACTTGATCAAAAATGACAGTAAAGATATTTATAATGTTGGAAAATAATTACATTTGAAATAAATACTGTTTTTTTCTGTTCAAAAGATCCTGAAAAAATGGATCACATGGATCTACAAAAATATTAAGCAGCACAACAGTTTTCCAGTTTTCAACATTGATAATAAGAAACATTTTTAATTAGAAGAAAAGAATTGCCATCACATGAATAAATTACATTTTAAAATACATTCACATATTTAAAAAAATTGTGATAATATTTCAGTTTTATTTTTTGCTCTATTTTTGATCTAATAAATGTGGCTATGGTGAGCATAAAGGACTTTTAAAAACATAACTTCTATGTATATTCAAAATATGTTGATCTTACACTAACTCATTGATTAAATTTGAATCTGAATCTGAAATTTCTGTGTAGAATCACTAATAATAGCTAATAGGAAAAGAACATGCATCTTAGTTTATTCAGAGTAAGTCTTACTATGTATACAGATATATTCTAATAGCTGTGGAATATGAATGGAAAACAAAACGTTAAGGGACGTTCTAAATATTGAGATTGCAAGTATGAGAGTGGGGATTTTAGCTCTTTTTTTTTTTTTTTTTTTTTTTTTTTTAATGTTGTGTTTTTATTCTGTTTTTCTATTGGTTCACAGGTGTTAACATTGCTTCCCAGCCTGCTGCCCAATCACAGGTTCCTGTTGCTCAGCAGCAAGCCACACCCACTCCAATGCAGGCCACTCCCTCTCCACCCCAGACCACACCCCAACATGCACAACTTTTTGTGCAGCAGCAAAATACAGCCTTCTTCACTGCTCAACAACAGGTAACTGCTACACGAACCATTCTGGAAATAATCTTAAAAATGCAATTACAATTTCAAGTCAACATGAAATACAAATTGATCCTGTTTACTTTCTTTAATACATGTCTTACCATGAACGATAGTCTGATTCTGATCCTTTCATGATCCAGTCAAATCCAGACAGAATACTCTATTTTACTAGAATGTCACATTATGGAAGTAAAATGGGTTTTGATTGATTTTTTTTTTTTTTTTTTTTTTTTTTTTTTCTCGTTGATTTAAAATAAATTATCTGGGAAATGCTATGTGGATTTATAAATGATTATTTTCATTATTGGTTTTTAGATTTTTGTACCATGTGATGTCAGTTGTTACACCTACCTCCCATTTTAGCAGCAGCAGCACTCAACGCAGGCCTCCGTCTTACCTGCTCAAACGGTTGCATCATCCTCCACCACACAGTCTAAACCTAAGAACAGGGCACCCCCTCCACCCATACACCACCCTCAAACCAACCGCCTGACTTCACTATCAGCAACCACACAGACAAAAACCAAAGCAACAGCCCCAGCCCCGCCTACAGATTGTTCACAAAGTAATAGTGTAGATGGTGATATCATTGCAACAGCATCTGCCCAACCTAAAACCAAAACTATGGCACCTCCACCCCTCACATCACACGCCTCCACCCTTCCTCCACCTAAAACCACCTCAGCACCGTCCGCTGACTCTGAAGTGGATCCAGAGCAGAGGGTAACCCTCCCAACGTCTGTGTCTGCTCTGTTAGAGTCATTTCCTTGATTTCTAAAGCCTTGATCCTCCCCTTGTTGGCTTGTCTTGCATGTTAAAGGGATAGTTTACTCACAAATGAAAGTTAAATGAGTAGATGATGACTATCCATTCTTGTAACTTGATGTTTTTTGTGCAATTTTTGCAAATTGTTTCGAAGAATTAACATTATGAAATCAGTAGGTGCTGACAGTTACTGCATAATTATGCCTGCAGGGCAAGGTGTCATGTACAACACAAGTAGAGGTGTTCTATCGAATAGCCATATTGAGTTTTACATGGATGAAAATGAGGCTGTGGATATATATAGGCATATAGGATCAGTAATTTTCAAAATGCACAGCTGTTAAATGAAGGTTTTGTCTACTGAAAGGTTTTTGGAAAAATGTTTTGTTATCTGAACAATTGGCATGTTGTTGAACAACAGTATTTATTCCTCGTTTTCATTCCTGTCAAATTAAATATGCTGCTACCCTGGTCATGACACATCTTTAACAACCTCATGTTGTTCCATCTGTGTTGTTCTTCCATACAATACAAAAGGATAAGTTGAGCTGAAAGTTCATGCCGCCTTTTTGCCCATAAAGTAAAAGTATATTTCAGTTTCAGAAGTCATATGATAGCTTTGTGTGATAAACATGCACATTTTTAAAACGTCATTCTCTGCCCAAGATTAATTTTACGTTCATATATTTAAATATGACGTTAGTTTATGGTGTGTTAGGTTCCACATCCTTTCTGCACAATGCTATTGGTTGCAATGTGCAAGATTTGGATATGCACCAGCACAAAGGGGATTTGAGGGCAGTGACAGAGGATGTGATTTTCAGTGAATAATGACTTGCACTGTGGTCTGTTCTTCACACAAATTCTATGGCTTCTTCTATGGTGCTTTATGGTGTTTTCAGCATTTTTGTAGCTTAGCAGGAAGTTTATAATCACTTCCATTGTATGGAAACAAGAACCCAGGATAATATGTGAAAAATAAGATTTTATGGATTTGGAATGACATGAGGGCAAATAAAGTAAAGCTTCTAACAGATTAGATTTTTTTCTATTAAAATGAATAGAAATGACTGATTCATCTTACAACAAACATTTTACCTTTCAAACCTTTTAGATATTTTCTCATTTTACAGATCAGCTTTTTCCAACAAGTCACTGAGATATCAGATATATCTGAAGCTCTCTTTCTTCACCTCTCAAAGACCACCATCTTTTCTACAGAATGTCTCTTTTGATATTTCAGAAATTCAATTCTCTAATAAATGTCCTTCAGCTTTCACAGTCTTTAATGTTGTCTCTATACCTTTCTTTCTGTTAAGTCTGTCAGCGGAAGTCGTGGAGTGCATAAAGTCGGCTCCTTGACTCCCCCCTCTTCTCCCAAGACCGCCCCAAAAGGAGGCCACAGACGAATTCTGAGCGATGTCACACACAGCACCATATTTGGCGTTCCTGTGAGCAAGTCCACTCAGCTGCTTCAAGCTGCTGCTGCAGAGGCCAGCCTCAACAAGTCCAAGTAAATCAAGGAAATACTTAATCGATCATTTTATAGTTCAGTCTCAACCATTACATTGTCCAGCATTGAGCAAAGACAAAATGAGTGCTTGCATTGGAATAAGATTGGCACTACATTTTAGCAGTGATAAGTTAACTGAGTAGCAAAGTGGCAACATTAGGGCCATTTAAAGGGTCATATCATGCAAAACTGGATTTTTCTTGCTCTTAATGTACAGTATGTAGACATTAGATTTGTTCAGAATAACATTCTGCTACATGCAGTGTGCTAGATTTGAACTTTTCATTCCCAGTATGACTAATCAACTGGAAGTAATTCAAAACACGGTTTTTAACATCTGGATCTTCTCTGCTGATAAGGTCTCAGGTGGTCTGGCTGGCATCCCAGACTGGCAGTCAGCTGGTTTACCTGAAAAGTGCCCAAAACCCCTCTAAGACCAGCCAACATCCCAGATTCGCCAAACTGGGAGACCAATTAAAACTAGAAAACCATCTAAGGCTGTTTTAAGCTGTTTATTTGTTCATTTTTTGGCAGGGTTTATTCATTATTTTTGGTTTGCCAAATATTTAAGGCTTGACACACCAAACTGACATCAAATTGGGGGCAGTCGTGGCCTAATAGATAGAGAGTCAGACTTGTAACCCGAAGGTCGTGAGTCTCAGGTCCGGCAGGGATTGTAGGTGGGGGAGTGAATAACCAGCACTCTCTCCACCCTCAATACCACGACTGAGGTGAGACCCTTGAGCAAGGCACCGAACCCCCAACTGCTCCCCGGGCGCCGCAGCATTGGCTGCCCACTGCTCTGGGTGTATGTTCACTACTGTGTGTGTGCACTTGGATGGGTTAAATGCAGAGCACAAATTCCGAGTATGGGTCACCATACTTGGCCACACGTCCTTTCCTAAAAAAAAAAAACTGCTGTTTTGTCGCCTATGTCTAGACCAAAAAATTGCACATTTAAAACCCATCGCAAAGACTATAGCCAGCAGCAAAAAAGCATGTACGTTTCGCACCTGCATGAGAGAAAATAACTCTCCAGAGCAGCAGGTAGCAATAGTTAATATTCTGCATTCAAAATGGGAAACAAAGTAGGACTGCAGATATACGAACCATAAAACAAAGGGGTGCTTGCTTACCATTTTGAATATGAATCTTGATCAGCCATGTCTTTGTGAAAATCTTCACGCATTGGAATGGTGAGATAAATTGAAGGTGTAAAATTACAAGAACCTTCAATGTTTGTATTTTAGCTTATTGTTGCTTGCTTCCATCACTTTGTTTTTCTTATGTACTGGTTCACCATAGTGTTGGGCGATATGCTCAATTTTCATATCGTCCTATCGTCAGCCTGTGAGATCGCCGATACACGATATTATCGTGCTGATTTATTTAATTATTTATTTACTTCGTTTCATTGCCGGAAACAACTCCAGTATAAGTCTAAACACAGCCTAATGTTTTTAATGTGACTGAACTTGCATTTAACATGATAATTCAATAGAAACATTGTAAGTTACTAATCATAAGGCTTACATTTCCTCAGTCATTCAAAAAGCAGCTACAGAAAACGAGCAAAGAACATTTACATTAACAAAGAACATCAGACTCAGTCTGCCGCGAGTTTATGCATTTTAAAAAGCACTGCCCTTATAATCAGTGAAGCTGTCTTGTATGATGAATAAATCTCCTATACATACATTGCACGTGCATCTGCACTTTGTTGTTTACGATGAGAGATTTCACGAGTCAACAAAAACAACAAAACTCCGCTGTTTCAGCAATGACTCATCTGAATGCCTCTGATTGGCCCATTACATTCGTGTGTGATTGGTTTTAACGCACAACACTGTAAAAACGCAGAAAAAGAAATATAATGGAACAAATAAGCCCTAATATCAATTGGATTAGTATTACTAGCCTGATAATAACAATAATCGCCACAGGCGATATCTCTGACTATCGTCGATACACCGATACTATTGTCTATCGGCACAAACCCAGTTCACCAAGCTGAACAGCCAATCAGAATGATCTCTCTTACTGACCGCCCAATGGCCATTCAACATGCCCAATCGGCCAAAAAGCTTCCGACGGCGGTCCAACTAGTGCCACTGCAAAAACTGGTCTGACAGACACTCAACGATGGCCTGACTTCGGCCAACAGCTGACTGTCAGCTTAGTGTGTCACAGCCTTGAAGTTTCATGCAAAAATTGTATTGAAAATGCAAATAGTTTATATTTCAAAGATATTTCATGCAACATGCTGAGGACATGTGAACTTTTTGAAGCATTGTTATTTTCCTCTCTCTGCTATAGGTCAGCTAGCACCACTCCCTCTGGTTCTCCATGTTCATCACAGCAGAGTGTTTATCAGTCAGGGGAGGCTTCGGGACCCTCGGCTGGAGCCACAGCATCCTGGAACCCCTTTGGCGATGACAATTTCTCTAAACTCACAGCAGAAGAGCTGCTCAACAAGGATTTTGCCAAACTGGATGGTAAAACCAATGTTTTCACATGAAGTTATTTTTAGCACAGTATTTCTTTTGTTACCCAAACAACCCTCTACAGAGAGACTACAGAAATACTGTATATGTGTGTCTTTGCAGCTAAGACAGCAGAGAGGCCCTGCCCTGAAAATCGGATTTCTGGGTTGCAGTCTGTTTCTTCAAATAAAGGCTTTCTCCAGGGAGGAGGTACAGTCTATTTATCTCTCTGTCCGTCTCCTTCTGCTTCTCCCAGTGCTTGCTGGGAGTCTGGTAATGCTTAAGACACAACCGCAATGCAAATTTTTTTTTTTTTCTTCCCTGCTTTCAAAGCAATGAATGCTGTTAACTTGTGTTGAACCTGGAACAGTTTCAACCAATGGGTGCTGGTGGATTTCCAGAAAGGGGGATAGCCCTTCACATTTTACTGCAAACTCTGGAATGGAATGCCAGTTTTTCCACAATCCATATAATTCCCAGTGGATCATGTCCCACCCTGCATTTTTATCTTGAATATCCTGTTTCACCCAGAAACATGCCAGAAGTAAAATGGGTTGTGAATGTTGATTCATGACTTGCAAACAGTCTGGTCTTTTCAGTGACTTTAAAAAGCAGTTAATGTACTTGACCTCCTCGAGCCTTCCAGAAATAAAGTAACTTGTGCATCTCACCTGCTGGCAGCCTGGCAATAAGCCTTTCCTCTTCCTATTTATAGAGATAAAGACAGATAGGGCACTCAGCTTCCACCTGCTTTCTTGAAAACATCGTGGATAAACAGTATCAGATGCAGTTAGATGGTAAACTTGGATCAAGACTGTTATTGGGTGATTGAGACCTTACACTTTCTTTTCACAGTGATTTGTAAATTCTGTACATCAAAAAGAGAATCTGAATCGATTAGGCTTTTACAGTATTGCTCAACAACTAAGGTTAGGGATTTAGACAAACTTTGGTGAGTAACTCATCCTTTAGCACCACTTACTCTACTGACATTAATGATACATGAAAGCTTGTGGCTTGTTGAGAAGAGCTGTGCTATTTCTTTTCTAAGAGATCAGCCTTACAACTTTTGCCTGGTTGATGATAGAACTATCAAAATCTCATAGACTTGTATGGAAGGAGGAACCTGAGCCATATCCAGAGACCAGAACATCATAGTGCAGGAGAGCTTAGCTCCAACACACCTGTCTGGAAGTCTCTAGTGATCCTGAAGACCTTGATGAGCTGGTTGAAGTGTGTTTATCTGGGGCTGGACCTAAACTCTGCTGGATGGTGGCCCTGCAGGAACAGGATTGAACACCCCTGTCATAGAGATTTGGGGCTGGACTCTTTTGACATGGGTCAGCAAGCAACTGTCTAGCAACCTCTCAGGGATAATTCACCCAAAAATGAAAATTTTGTTATCATTATTACCCTCATATCATTCTAAACACACTTTTGTTTATCTTTCAAACATAATGAAGATATTTTTAATGAAACCTGAGAGGCTTTCCGTACATACACTCAAAATTCATTTCACATGAACATTCACAATTCAAAAACTCTGTAAAAACAGCCATTTGTGGGAAAATAAACATTAGAAAAGACGTTATTTATGAATTTCAGGTCCTCTTTTGTATGCTATTTGCAGAAAGCACATGATAAAAGCAGTTATATAAACAGCTTTTAGATTTTTAGTTTTAGAATTTGTGTGTAAAGCCGGGCATACACTGTACAATTTTAGCAACATTTTTGTTAAAGGCAGGGTAGGTGATTTAGTTTGAAAAATATATTTTATGATGTTGGTTGAAAGTCTCTTCACATCTCGACAGCAATCAATAAGTGAAGTGGTCTATGTATTTATATCATCTGTAGAAGCCATATGACCATAAAATGTTCGACCAATCAGAATATTCGGTCCGAACATTACGATAGGCTGTCCTACCTGCCTGTATGTATTTGCATACCTCTGCACACCTGGTTTGATACATCATCAGAGCGTATCATTACGCTTTTGCAGACCGAGCAAGAATGGAAGGTGTTATTATTGTAATATTGTGCGCTTTGTACTGTAATGTATTCTCTCTGGTGACTGAGACATGAGGTAATCTGACATCGTTGCATTCAATCCTCCACCAACACCGTCTCTCATCGTGTCGCTGGTTAGCCGCTGGTCCGCCGGAGCGCGTTCATGTGTTTTGGAGGAGGAGTGGCTTTGGAGAGTGATTATGCAGGGAAGGCGTAAAAGCTAGCTTGCTATTGCTAGCCTTTCTGAAATTGCCTACCCTACCTTTAAATACCAACTCTCACAGTACGAGTAAGTTGCATGCAACGTCAATCCAAAGCTCAGGATTTATGTGCTCACGCTATACGGTACGATCGTCGAGCTGCAACTTGATTGCTCACACTATACGGGCAAAATAAACACGTGGAACCCTCCAAACCCGGAACTGTGTAGCCTCCATCGCTTCCGTCCAATATGTCACGATATGTCGCCATTAGGGATGTGTCTCCAAATAAGGATTTTCAAATTCGATTTTCGAATTGGAATCTTCTTCTTCTCACGTTAAAATATTTATTTAAAGCTTCTTTCTTTTCAGATTCTTATTTACAACATTATCTTAATAGGCTGTATATTAACTTATTGGGAGAAAACCGTAGTTCTATGTGAAATCAGATATTGAACACCCCCATATAGCTAAAATGCCATGATAATAACACCCCGTGAATATTCAACTGTGAGAATGGTAGTCAAATCAGGCTCTTCCTGTCAAAGCATCGAATCTTCGACTATTCGGGGTCACCCCTAGTCGCCATGGTTTTGTTTTCTGTTTTCACACAGGCGCAGTGAGGGGAAAAAACACTGAATTTAGAGCAGTCAGTTCGTAGCTCCGCTTCAACTGTGCGATACCCTCACGATGGGAGACCAAAATTTCTGACATGCCAGAAATTCATCCGACCATCCGATTGCCGTACACTGCACATCAAAAGACGCACGACAAAGCTGAAATTCGTCCTGACTCAAAAAAGTTGCACGAGTCAGAATTCGGCTCAAAACTGTGCAAAAATTGTACTGTGTATGCCTGACCTTAAAGAGATGCATGCATGATGATTCTCAGCAGAAAGCAGATTAGCGCTCTGAGGTCTTACGTAAGCACAGTCTGGTAATCCTCTCTGAATCTGATGACACACCAGATCATGCTGGGTAAATTTAAGGCACAGGTAAACCCTATTGAGAGCCGTGGGATGCAAGGTCATGAAATTGGCAGTCATGTGTACTCTAGCTCCATGGTGATCTATGACATGCCCACTTTTCCTGACATAATTAGTAGCCTTATCTAGGGACCAATTGAGACCAGTAAGCAACCATCTTACAACACTTTAGCAACCATCCAGGACATCCTAGAAACTCAATAATAATATGATAAAACTACTCAGAGTAGCTGCGTAGCTATGCCCTGGCAACCTTTCACAACACTCTAGTTGCGTCTGTTTATTCAAAGCAGTTGAAGAACTTCAAGACTTGAAGAATTTTCTTGACTTCGTTCATGTTTAAAGGTTGATGGTTCATTCTCTGCCCTAGTGAAAGGGGGAAAGCGAGCATTCTGCTGTTCTGTGACATGAGTACCCCCTCCTCTCCCCATACCCTCATCCCAAAGTCCTCCTTTCTATCACAAAGACTGTGAGTAAAACTCCAGCAGTATAACAAAGAGTCTGATTCTTAACTGATCTGCATGCATCTGATTTAATGAAACCCTGACAGTTTGACTAATCGCTTGTCTGGTAGTCGAGCACTTGCTCCTCCTCCTGCTGAAGTTATAATCCTGAACCTGTGAAATAAAGATTTACTAACACAAATAATAGGTTTGTTTCAAACCGTAGTGTGCTACACCTGTGATCCTCAGAATTCAAGTGCAAGTGCTCTGTTGTATTCTGCATGCTCTAGCAAATGTGGTAGGTCATTTGGCTATTCCAAGCATGCAAAATGCTCATGCTATGCAGTGCACTATATACAGCACATGCTGCATTCTGAAGAGTGCAAGAAGTATGGTAGTATGCCAAAAACTTCCACTCTCCTTTTATCCTTCTGATGTGTTTGTTTTAAAGGATTTAATTTATTGATTGATTCATTTTAGATTTTGGGATGTTCAGTTAAAGCAGTTTGTGCTCTTACATTCCTGTTTCATCTGCAGGATTCCGTATGATAAATGCTTATACTAACTCTCTTAACAAATATTCTTTTTTCTTATGAGCAACACTTTTCACTTAACTCTTTCCTCACTTCCTCTCCTCACTCACTCTCCTCTGCTTCTCACTGTATCCTCCTGTTTTCCTTAATGTTTCTCCTCTCCTCTCCTCTCCCTTATCCTCTCCTCTCCTCTCCCTTATCCTCTCCTCTCCTCTCCTCTCCTCTCCTCTCC
>JAFVLL020016210.1:0-12092 GCA_021397915.2 Tor tambroides
CCCCCCCCCCCCCCCCCCCTCACATTTTTCTTCCGGTCTAGCTTCCATCCTATCATACTAAAGGCAAAAATGTTGCTAGATGATGTCGCATACTAATTACCATACTTGTTGCATCATTATGTCATATCAGTCCTTTACATTTGTTTCAATTTCATACAGCCTATTACTATTTTAACTCAGCCAAATTAAAAAAAAATTCTGCTTTTGTTGCCAGACAACATGACCCTTTAAGACTATATGCAGTCAATCCCAACCTGCTAGAAACAAAAGAATGTCTGCCTTATTTTATTGTTTTGTTCACAAAAAATCACCACAAAAGCATCAGTTTTGCCAAAACAGCCTCTTGATGCAAAACATTAATAAAAGTTGACAGTGATAAAGTCACTAAATATGGTGACAAAATCCACAAACTGGCAATGTAATGCAAAATTAATGCATAATGTCAGAAAATTACCAGTACATTTTCTGTTTTTCTACAGATTTTTTTTATTACAATGTATAAATGCGACCTGCCATCAGCCTGCTTAATAATCAAACTTTGTGACAAAAAGTTCTTTGTTGAGCAAAACAGTTTTTGGTTTGTGTGTTTTTTGCCTTTTGAAGCATGTAACAAATTTTTTGCCTTCACAGATTGGCATGCACAGGAAAAAGTATTATAGTGTGGGCTGAACTGACAGTACTGAACAAATGAAGCATCTGATGATAGACATGTCATCTGTTCAGTTCATGGGCCTCATTTATAAAATGTTGCTCAGAAACCATCCTAAATTTGATCTTATAATCATCTCTTAAATATGCGTATGTGTGATTCATAGAATGAACGTATGCACAGAAAACGCGCGCATGCCTCTCTTTCAGATGTGAAATCTATGAGTCGCAAATTATCTTGAACTTGTGCCCAACTGAATGGTTTCAGCTCTCTGCCTTGTAAATGACTCCTTATTAATATCATTAACATATAAAAGATCACCAGTCATCCTTCATATCCTTTAATTTAGAACAGTGATCTCCAAGAACAGCTTACATTTCCAAAATCATGCAGTAATCCGACAAGAAATAGTGTGTACGTCTGCTCAGACCCTGATGTGGGCTAACTTTCCACGTCAAAGGCAGTTTTTACAGATATGAGCGTTGGCGTGGATTTAAGCACACGCCCACTCTAAGATCGAATCTGTGTGTCCACACACTTTATAAATGAGGCCCACGTCAGTCAGTTTTGTTTACAACAAGGAGACTGAGGAAATATGATTGCATAAAATTGTCCATTAAAATTACATAATGATGCCATTGGAATCATTTTAATGAATCGGTTGAGTGAATGAATTAAGGACTCACTCATAACACACAAAAATAACTCTGGCCATCTGGATCAATGATGCAGTCTAAGGAAAGAGTCTCTGAACAAATCAATTAACAACTCTGAACCAATATTTGTGCATGGATTAAAAAAGATCCAAGTCACTGAGATGAATACCATAACAATTGGTACTGAGTGGTGCTTTAGAACCTATAGCAAAACTACACAATTCCATTCCTGGAGGGCAATAACCAGTAGAGTTCCAACCCAAATTAAACACATAACCAGCTAATCAAGTTGATCCAAATTACTTGATTATTACAGCTGGTGTGCTTGATTAGGAGTGGAACTAGACTCTGTGGGCCAGGCCCTTTTTTTTAATTTTACATTATGATTTAATTAATTATTAGCTTTTCATCAACAAACCCACTGCAGTTTCTTCATGAACCCCGATTTGGGAAACCATGACATAAAATGTAAAGTTTAAATGCAGTTTATGTTGTTGATAACATAAGACTGAAATATATTTTTGGAATATACTTTTTTTTCTATTTATATTTGCATGTTTATAACAATATGTTACAAAGGTAATATAAAAATAATCAAAAGAATAGTCAGACTACATTACCTGAAATGTGTAATCTAATGGATTGTTACTAACTACAATCATGTTATTTGTAATAGACTACAATTTGTAAGTAATCTACCAGTGTGTGTCATATATATATATTTATATATATATATATATATATATATATATATGTATGTATGTATGTATACATATATACACACACATACTTAACACAGCTGTGATTTTTGTGAACTTTTCACATAACAAGCACACTTGGCATGTTGCCGTGCATCAGTCGTACATTCACATGCATACTGCACATGCACATTCAGAACAGCACTGATGCTTAGAACATTACAACATTCTCTTTTTTTAAGCAGCACATCTTTAAAAAAAAACAAGAAACAAAACACAGAACAAACATCAATATGAAAGTTACTTCAAAGACTGGTATTTAAATTATATAGGTTGTATTACTCAGAGTTTATATCAACTGTTGAGTCTAGACTTTTGAAGCACTACTTCTAACAGTTGTCTGAAAGATATTTTTCTCTGAATATCTTGATATCTTGGTCATGTCACAGTTTGTGGAAGATCATTACCACGCTCACATGGCACAGCGTACTGAGGATGGAAGTGATGGAAGTGATCTGAGTGATGGAATGACTACCTCGTGCAGTTGTAATCATGGAGCCTTTAGTTTATGTTGTTTGGGCTGCCGGTGGAATACTTGATCGCCGATCTGTAGAGTGTGAGAGGAAGCATGCTGGCGAGAATCAGCATATGCTGATATACATAAGTTAAATAGCTATTTATAGGGATCGAACTAGGACCTACCTTATCTCTCATTTCAAAAGTTAATTATATGTCAGTTTTTAGAAATGTTAAAGTTGGCATTCAGAGATGGATCACCACCTGCCCAAATGTCAACAATAAAAATAAATGCTCCGCATAAATTTTATTAGCTCTATGCTTCCTCTCCCCCTACCAGAAATTTATTAGAAAAAGTTTAATTCTTTACTGATAAAATATATATAGAATGGAAAGCGTCCCCGCATTAAGTGGTCTACGCTTCAAAAAAGTCAATTGGAAGGTGAATGGTGAATGCCTCAACTGCTGCAAAGAAACTTTTAGTTCAATGATGGAAACCTCCTCATGACTTTTCTATCAAATATTGGTTACATTCCTTACTGGAGATACTATATTTGGAACTGTCATCAACACGGACAAATCATACTAAACCTGCCATTTTGTCATCAGTGAGAGCCTTGCTATATGCAATGATGGATTGCTGTCCGTTGTGGTTCTGAAGCACCTAGACCCAAAGGGCTGGCATCAACTATGAAATCTTTGAGCTTTCCTATCCCTTGGAACAGCTCAGGGTGATTTTCTACTGGGTCCAGTGGCAGCAGTATTAAGAGAATTCAAAATTCTGATAAGGTTAAACTCCTCAGCTGTTTGATAACTGATTAGAGAGCAGTCATTATTGAGTATCACATAAAAAGTTCTACGAGTCATGTCGCTTCAAGATTTCAGAGATCATGTGAATGTGCCAAGAATAGGAAGTGCATGTTTGGAACGATAAAAGAATATTTGGATGCTATGAGCGGTCGCAATTCTGGTGGTTGCAGCAGAGATTTGTATGTGGTCTCGCTGAGGATATTCACAGCAGCTCCTGAATCAGTAAGTGCAGGTATGTTTGTGTCACATAGTTCAATGCATGTTTGTGGTAATTTGGCAGTATTGGTGGTTTTGACAACAAAGATGTATGCATCATCACTGCTAGATGAGCCTGGGCTTGTGTGCTGCATGTCTACACTGACCTGATGAACTTCGTTGTGTTGTTTGTCTTGCACAGTTCATTTGAATCTTTGTGTTGCATGTCTCTTGATTTTAGTGGTGGAGCGACACACTTTAGAAAAATGGTTTAGTTTACCACAAGCATTACAGATTCTGCCTTTTGCTGGACAGACAGTTTTGTGAGGAAAAATACCTCCACAATTTCTACATTTTCTAGTTGAGCGAGTTGATTTGCCATAATTCTTTGTTTGATTTTTTATTTTTTAGTCATTTTCAATGCCAAATGCTTGCAGTTCTGAAATTTCAAGAGTCCTGTCATGTTCTAAAAGGTTGTGTAAAGACAAGTCTGATTCTCTCAAAGCATGTCTGCAAAGTCTGGATGATGTGCAGCTTTAAACAATTTGGGCTTTTATTTCTCTGTTGATGTCAGTGAATTCACAGTTCTTAGCAAGCGTCTTAAGTCTTGTGTTGAATGTGTCTAAGTTTTCTCTTGACTGTTGCGTTGAATTTCCAAATACACTTCATATTGCACATTTTTCTTTGGGGCAAAGTAGTTGGTGTGCTTAGTCTTTGCATCTGCATATTTTTTTGCTGCTTCGGCAAGAGTGTCATATATGTTGTGTACCTTTTCTGCAGCCAGATGCAACAGAAAGGCCTTGAGTCTCATATCGCCACTAATGTTCATTGCAGTTGTCGAACCTTTGCACCCATTTGGTCCAACAAGCCAGGGCAGAGCCAGCAGAGCAGGAAATCCACCAGGGTGGAGCAGGCAGAGCTAAATACCACCAGGGAAGTGCAGACAATACTAATGACAGGGTTTTTAGGTTAACCTCTGTGGTCATTTCAGGGCAGACAGGAAATTCATGAACAAACTCTGTGGTTGCATCAGGGCAGAAAGGAAACTCAGGGACAACCTCCATGGTCACATCAGAGCTGACAGGAAACTCAGGGATCACTTCCTTGGTCTTATCAAGGCAGACGAGTTCAGAGATGACCTCCTTGCCCGCAACAGGACAGACAAGGGTTTCAGGGTGGCCTCCTTGGCCATAACAGGGCAGACTCAGAGTTCAAAACGGCTTCTTTGGCCATGACAGTGCAGACTGAGAGTTCATAGGTGACCAATGTGGTCAAAACAGGACAGGTTGGATGCTCAAGGAAGACTTCAGTTGTCAAGAGAGGACAGGCAGGGAACGCACATGCTGACGCCAACACAGGACTGAGGTCTGTGGCTTGAGCGGGCTCTGGTGCAAGTTCATGGACTAGTGCAGGCTCTGGAGTGGATTCATGGACTGGAGCAGGCTCTGGAGTGGGTACATGGACTGGAGAGAGTTCAGGGGTCGATTTATGGACTGGAATAAGCTCTGGAGGAGTAGTAGAGCAGTGTGTAGCCCAAACACACAAGATGGCTACTGCCATTACAGGGAGCACTTAAGATGAGGCCATGAGGCCATAACACGACGAGACTCTGGAACGGTGGCATTAGGGACTTTAAGCAACAGCCACTGATGGAACGGCAACAGCATCCTTTTAAAACCAAACAAAACAGAACATTAAATACTAACAGGTTTCCCCTTATATTAATCTTGTTCAAAAACAGATAAAATAACACTTATTTTCAACCTTTAGCCCTAGAGTTTGATGCAAATCATGCTGGAAACTAAAAACTAGCTTGTCAAAACGGTAGTCTTCAATTTGTCTGGTTTTCTATAACAAAGGCATAGTATGCAAATACTACACATAACTACAGTTATACAATTAAAATCAACAAATTGTACATCAGGTAAAGTCAACTAAAAAGTGTTAGGACATTTGTGTGTGTGTGTGTGTGTGTGTGTGTGTATATATATATATATATATATTAGGGGTGGAACGATACATGTATTCGTACCGAACCGTCACGGTATGGACATCTCGGTCCGGTGCATGAGGCCTAGTTTCAGCCTCAGACGTCACGCCCACGGAACGTTGGCTAAAGATCTGATGCATATGGCACACAAAAGTGGAAACACTTCAGGAGTTTCGAAGTCGTCGTCGGATTGGTTGAATTATACAGGATTTCCGGGAGATGTGTGTGTCGCGTTCTTTAACGTTCTGCCTGGAAACAAAGATGCCGTAGCGCCACACCCCCTCACGAAAGACGAAAGCCGTCATGTTTACAACTTTTATCAGGATCAACTAAACGCTGGATTTTCAAAAGTATATTTAAAGTTCACGGCATAGACTCTTTGAAATACATTTGAGAGTTTTACACACTGGTCTGTTATTGTGGCGACATTTCCACACCCCGAAATGTGGCGCTGAACGAAACGAACTGTGATTGGTTGTTTGACATGTCGGTCAAACGGCCTCATGGGCGGGTCTTGGCCAATAAAAGCTGCCATGGATTCCAGACTTTAAGCCGTCATGCTAAGGTCTGGCTACGCGAGACTACATGAGGCCTTACAACGAATACAGGCAATTCACCCTCAGTCCAGAAGGGGGCGCCCGCACCAATGCAACGCTGTTTGATAACCGCCAGCAGAAGAACAGTGAATGCCATGAGTTGCGCGCTTGAAAACAAAGCCCCCTAGACAGTGAACATGTTCTGATTCTGTCACATAGACTGACAAAGGAGTATACTTTAAAGGCTTGCGCACTCAACTGTTTGCGAAATGGAGCTTTGTGCTCGTGTATCCTACCACTCTTGTTCGGCGCAAATCCAGATATTCCATAATATTTCCATATTTGCAATGTAACGTATTTGAATGCTAAAATATTATTTATTATGTAAATTATAGGCTTTGTACTTCAGTCGCATTCCAACGGTGACACAGAGGCAGGCGCGCTGTTTGGTTCACTGTATTTTATTTTGATAAAGTACCAATTGTGCTGTCAAGTTAGCAATGTTGGAACTGATGTGTTTTGTGTGTGTGCGCGCGCGCGCGATCACTTCAACTGTTTCCTTATACCAGCAGAAAATCAACTTTAAACACTTATTATTGTCTTATGAATAATGCATCACTGTATAAAGGTCTGCTTTTATTTGTGTACACTCACAATGAAAACAAAACATTGTGCTTTTGTAAAATAAAGAAAACAAATAGGATGTTGCTTTCTGCCATTTGAGTTTCCTTTCTGTGAACAAATTAAGTGTGTCACAAAAATGAACTGAAACTCAGCATATATAGGCTACTTTACATGTCGCACTGTTTTTGTAAACTAAATCAAATATATTTCAAGAATTTATTCCTTGTATGTTTATATGTACTGAAGATTTTATATATATATATATATATATATATATATATATATATAAACATTATGATGTAATATAATATTTAGTATTTTCACATCTAGGTGGAAAAAATTGTAATTTGTATTACTGTCTGTTCAAAATAAATGAAAAGAAACCGAGCATAGTAGATTTGTTGTTTTTTTTCCTGTTGTACCGAAATCATATTGAACCGTGACCCCTGAACCGATGTACGTACCGAACCGTGACATCTGTTTACCGTTCCACCTCTAATATCTATCTATCTATCTATCTATCTATATATATATATATATATATATATATATGTAATACCTATACAACAAACATCTCTTTGCTCATATACTCACTTTCTTCCCCTCTATCCCATAGTTTTATTGATGAGCTGGCTTTTCCTAACATTAGTGGTGCAATTTGTCAGGATGACATTCATGCTGCAACAAATCAAAATGATAATTTGCTTGAACTTTGGTTGCTAAATATTTCTCTCTTTTTTTTACTTCACAGAAGTAAATAAATATATGTTTTACAATATAGATGCTAACAGGGAGTCCTCAGATTTTTTTATTCATATAATATATACAGTAGGTTTGCTTTTACTGCCAGTTGGCTATTACGTAATGGGATTTTGGGGGGCTTTCCTGTGGTCTGGGAAAGGACATACAGAGGCTGTTTTTCTTCTCACGTCACAGTATTCAAGCTTTAGCCAATTGTTTTCAGCCCTTAGGTGTCACCCATGCTGAGGCTCATTGATCAAGTCCAATAATTTCATTTAGTCTTTATTGCTTGTGTGCTCTGAGATATAGCCACCTGACATTTTGAACACTATTGAGTGAACGGGTGATCTCTGAAGTTGTCGGAATCACAGAGCAAGTGACTCATGTGACATACTGTATATAAGATTTTCTCTCTGACACATTCACCATCGTATTCCACTTAGGTGCAGATGGAAAAAAAACACACACATCTGATTTGACAAGACCAAAAGGAGAAAACTTACATGAGGCTATAGCTTGAAGTTGGGGTATCAGTGTAGTGACTTGCAAAACAAATTTACAGCATGGTACTCTTAAACTCCACGTACCTTTTTCGGCTATACTATCTGAGCCAGCAATAAGATTTCAAAAGTTATTGATGAACTACTATACCTATATGTATAAATCGGCATGAAACGGCAATTATGATCATCTTTTGTTGCTTATTGTAACATATATTTCAGTGAAATGGCTTCTTGAACAAGAAAAAACATAGGACATAACTTTTTTGTCACTTGGGAATTGAGTAGATCATTGGATAGTTGTTGTTTACTAATTTCTGTGATCATTTATGTACACTCTTAAAAATAAAGTTGCTTGAAAAGGTTCTTCAAGCGATGCCATAGAAGAACCATTTTTGGTTCCACAAAGAACCATTCAGTCCAAGGTTCTTTAAAGAACCATCTCTTTCTTACCTTTTTGTAATCTGAAGAACCTTCTTTTGCCACAAAGAACCTTTTGTGAAACAGAAAGGTTCTTCAGATGTTAAAGGTCCTTTATGGAGCCATTTAGACAAAAAAGGTTTTTCTATGGCATAGTGAAGCACCTTTATTTTTAAGAGTGTAAGTGAAAGGTTACTGGAGAGGAAGGATGAAACTCATCTGGCTAATGGACAGTCTTATTGAATGTTATGTTTTTGATTAACGATTATACGAGTGCACATGAATTTTATTATTTTATACAAATTACATCTATAGATAAATCATTTATAATAGACACTGCAACATATAACAAAACAAGAATTGTCAATTTTGATATTATGGTGACTTCGTTTCATTTTGATAAATGTTGTATTTGCAGTGACAAAAGAACCTTAACCAATTCTCATATTCCACACAATACCAATATTATGCAAATTATAAACATAAAATTTTCTATTAAAATATTTTTTATGAAGCAAATTCATTAAATGGCATTCATCCACTCATTTCTATAATTCAAATCCATTAAAGGATTGTTAGCCTGCATAAATTAGGTCAACCAAAATGGGGAACACTTCCCATAACACCCAATGTACTTGTTACATCATAAGAAGAATGGCATTTATGCTTATATTAGTTTATCTGTTTCATTCTTATTCCAATTTTACCGTAGTCAGCTGGATACAGTCCGTATCCAGATCAGATGGTGGACCTGCACCTGGAGACGACCACCACAGCCTTGAATGTCAGCAGAAACCATAACAACAGGACGAGCTCTACAGACAGATACCCTGTGCAGACCTCATCGACATGGCAGCCATCGGTTTGGCCAGAGGAAAAGTGGCCCCGTGACCAAGTCTGGTTTCTTTCAAGGTTTTTTTCTCCATTTCTGTCACCAATGGAGTATCAGGTTCCTTGCCATTCCTAGTTATTAATACTAGCATTATTTGTTTGCCACTGTTTACAAATAGTGATATTGTCAATAGACCTTAGTCAAGATAATGCCATTTTTTTTATTATTTATTAACTTTTGACATGGATGAAAACAAGATTGTGATGGATAGAACTACAGTTTGTACTGTTTGTACTTTGTATAGATTGTACTGTTATTTAACAACATACTGAATGTTCAGCTGCCAAAACACTTTCAGGAGACAAAAACTCTATAAAACAGTTTAGAACATTTTGATTTTTGAAAATTACATGTGGTCTAGGACCATACAGCATGCCATTATAAATGTGTCCCTCACAGCCTCATTTTCATCCACTTGAAAATTGATTATGGCATCTAACCTGGTTAAGGTCCATTGGATTGAGATCAAGGCTTCAACTAGACAACTGTACAGCATTCACCTTTCCACATTTCCACTCTAATGTTTTTTGTTTTTGTTTTTTTACCTCTGCTCTATACTTCTTATAGATGCTCTATTGCATGTGAGTTGAGTCAATAGTGTGGTGTGATGAAGTGAGTCAGCTGAGTGGCTGTCTACAGATGGACTTTTTTGCGACAGCATACAGGACCGTTTACTTATCTAATTCGGAAATGAGGCATGAAAGCCCAAGTTAATGGGGACCAAGGTGTGAGAATCTGTAAACTATATGTGTGATCATTACACGTGATATATGTGGCAGAAGGATGTCATTAGAGATGTCAGCGGAGAGCAAATTTTCTACACAAACAGCAGTCATTCTGAAATAATGAAGAATGTAATGAGTCTGTTTGGCTGGTACACACAGTCATGAGGGGGAATTCCTGTCATAGTAGGCTCATATGAGCTATGTAAATCTTTTCTTTGGCCCATTCTCAAAGATTTATTTAAAGCCTGTATGAGAGGGAAGAGTGTTCCACTGGGAACAGCATTACAAATAATTTTTCATCGACTACATGTACATTATCATCAACTGGTTGGTAAAAGTCCATTAGAAAACACTGTTTTCTAAAGGCCATTACAAAATTTGAACAATTTTCTCCTCAAGGATGAACTAGACTGCATGGAGAGTATTTCTATAACACTGCGGATGTAGCGTATATCTACTGCAGATAACACTGTGTCATATAAAACACTGTCATGGCAGTTCCGCATTTTTAAAGGGACATTTATGAGGGGAAAATTTTTGCTTGGCAAAGGTCTCTTGTGAAGGTTTAGTGAAGCAGGTCTATTTGTTTGGGGGGAGAGTGGCAGGCAAGATTAGATATGAATTCCTAATATGATTGCTAATTACACTTTTGTAACCAAGACTCTGTGAAGTTTCACTCATAACCTTATTTGCATATCACAGATAATGTGTAATTAAATAAAATGTAAGTCCAAGACCAACTTAATCATTATCTTTCACTGCAGTTCTATTTATTATTCTTCCACCTCACTACATCTTCAGTGGGCTGTGGGTGCAGGGTGAAGGCAGTCCTTACTGTTAGTCTGGATTCTGGTATTGCCCACCTCTCCTGAGCATCATAACTCAGCCAGCTGTCGTTTTCCCAATGAATGTAAATTAAAGAAAAGCTTGCATGTACTGAACATAGCTTAATGATGCGGAACAGTGACCCATTCCTGGAAATTTCTTTCTCAGCTTACGTAAAAGAGCACTTCTTGTTTATGGAAATACACCAACCCATGACTGATATTTTATACTGGAAAATGTAATTAGCCACCACTAAATCAAAAGACACTTGTTTTACTGCAACAGTAAACCCTATCCCATGTGAAAATTACCTAGATTAAGCAATCTTAATTGTAAATCACTGGTTTATTGATGAATAATAATAAGAAAATATATAGGGAACTTGCCAACTGTTTCTGGATCGATGTGCATATATTTATTTATGTTTATGTATGCTGAAAAAAATAGTTGCAGAAATAATTATTATTCAGAAATTGCTAGAAAATGTAACAATTACAAAAAAATGACAAGCAACACACTGACACACTGTTATTAGTATTATTTATTTATTGTTTGTTTGTGAAATAAACTCCGATAATCTTTGTTTTATGTATCATTTTGAAAAAAAAATTGTTTAAAGTGTAGATGACATTAGTAGCCAGAAAGAAAGAAAGAAAGAAATATAAAATAATGACATAAACTTTTATTTGTTAATCGTGTATAAAGCATGCTCAGTTAATTCATCTGTTTAATTTTATTTATCTAAATTACTTGGTTAAAAAAGAAGGACAAAAAGCAATTCTAGAAAGAAAGAACGAAAGAAAGAACGAAAGAAAGAAAGAAAGAAAGAAAGAAAGAAAGAAAGAAAGAAAGAAAGAAAGAAAGAAAAGAGTATACAGAAATATATAATAATGAAATAAAGTTTAATTTGTTAATCGTGAATAAAGCATACTCAGTTAATGCATCTGTTTACTTTTATTTATCTAAATTACTTAGTTAAAAAAAAAAAGGAAGAAAAGCAACCAGTCCACGAGAAGCCCAGGAAAAGACGTAATGAAAACCAACGTCGTTTCATTGGTGGAGCACGAGCTCGTAGGCGGCCTCGCCGCTGACGTTTACTAAGCCCAATCGGAGATTGGATATTCGTTTAAATGCCTTTGTTCTGATTGGTCTGCACTTTGCCACTATTGACCAATCTTTGTCAAGCGGAACTATTTGAAAATCGTGGCGTGCGGTGTTGCGAGTCGCTGTTTAAAGAGAAAGGTGAGTTAGGTTTCTGCGTTAAATAAACACGTAACGTTATATTTAGTTCCTTTATTATCGATTTCAGATTTCA
>JAFVLL020016212.1:0-14489 GCA_021397915.2 Tor tambroides
TTTTAAGTGTGACAAATATGCAAAAAAAAAAAAAAAAACAGGAAGGGGGCAAAAAAAATTCACGGCACTATATGTAATTCATAAAAGCGTCTGCTAAATGAATAAATGCTAAATTAATAAATCTAACTGTGAGGAACAGAAATAAATTGAAATTGTTATTCAGTGAAAATCTTGATATCTGCACTAATGCTTCTTAAAATTTTCATGAAAAATAGCAATGTTCTATTGATGAATGAATCATTCATTTGAATCTGATATTTTGCATGAAACATTTGTTCGATTCATTGATAAAATCGATTCCTTCGCAAATTGGATTGATTTGGCTCTCAAATTTAACTCAAAAACCCATTTGTCAGATTGTTTCCTTTTTTATTCCATGGAAGAAAGTAATTCATACAGGTTTGGAAGGACATGAGAATGAGTAATTGATAACAATTTAAATGCTAGCTCAAGCAACTCAACCAGCAAACCTCCCTTGGTCAACCAGATCAGAAAGATCTTGGCCCACCAACTAGACTTGCACCAAATCAGTACTAGCATAAACCAGCCTGGACCGCCATGGCCAACGGAAATGGAAAACACTGGACACTCAGAGAAAACCCACTGCAAATCCAGCTAAACATTTTCTCAGAGGGTGTAAAGCTAACCAAATACAGTGTTAGCACTTGCTAGCTCACTTAGATGTATTTATGGTGAAAAAGTAATGACTGGTGGACAGAAGGTGTTTTTCTGAGATTGCCAGAACACACTCAAGATCTCCTGTCTCTGATGTGAAAAAGGAACAGCAGGGCCTTGCTTGACTGCTTGGTCTAGTCTAGTGGAAAAGACGGGTTAGTTTTGGCACAGTGCAGAATCACTCAGCCTGTGTTGCCCACTGTGTGAAGTTGAGACCTCTTGGCCTGTGGTGAAATTACTTGTGTGTGTGTGTGTGTGCGTGCAGGAAGATGACTCTGCCTGGTGCGTGGTGAATTTTGTTTTGACAGTGATTTCCTTGGAAGAGCAGTGCCGCTGGTTTGGGTGAGCTGGCATGGCTTGTGCTGTCTTTTGGGAACAAGAAGCAACTGAACAGAGGAAGTGGCTGTATTTGGGGGATGGGGTTGCTAAGTCGCTTGCTTAATTTTTGTGAGCTGCTTTTTCCCACTCTCGTGTTTCTGGAAGTCTGGGTTGCTGTGTAAAACGGTACAGTGGTAGCAGGGAGGTCGTATAACACCTGCTCTATGAGTTTCTAATTTAGTATCAATGCAGCTCTTTGTAAGTGTGAATGTGTGAGAGCACACTTGTGAGAACTGTGTATAACTGTGTGTATTTGTAGGTAATTGATCTTTTTTTGTAGTACCAGGGATGCAAACTAGTTTGAAATCAAAATATGATACTTCTGCATTCTTAAGGTGCAGGAAAAATTACAATTGTTCAGCATGTTTTTTTCTTTCTTTTTTTTTTTTTTTTTGCTGTCACAATCAAAACAATTTAATAGCAATCCACCCAACTGTGAATTTCTGTGAAGTTGGTCTCACAAATTCACCATGTTGACCAACTGACAGCTACACCACTGAAAATAGCTATTGGACTTTTTTTGCCTGCAAAATTTCACAGCAATTTTTACTAATGTGACCACAGTTTTATGCTCATTTCACAGTGGATGCAGAAGTAGTATGGACCATACATTCATTTATAAAAATAACTACAACTTTTCTCCTCTTTCTCCTCCTTTCTCTTCTAAAACGTATTAGATTTAGTCAGCAGCCATTTAGCTTTCATGGAAAGCAACTTATTGCAGTGTTTTTGTTTTTTGTTTTTCTGATGGGCCCCCCTTTTGTAGAGTAAAAGAATTTTCAAGCCCCCCCACCTACATTCACACTCTATGTCTTGCAAAATTTTACAGGATTTATTTGTAACATTGTAATTAACACAGTACTACAACTAATCAACTTCAACGGGCTACTCTTTTTTGTTTGTGATGTGGAGTTTCTGCATCTTAACTTGTTCAACTTCATACTGTCAGAAGCCACTGGTGGGCCAGGGTTCTTGAGCCACTGCCCCTTTAAAGGGATATTGGGTGCAAAATTTACTTTTACATGGTGTTTGCATATAAATGTGTATTAGCAGTGTGTGGACACAACCACCCTACAAAGATAAAAATCTATTCCCCCTTTTTTTAATCCCCCCCAAAACCACTGAGGAGTGGAGTAGTTTTGATAATGTGCCACCAAATTCACAAAAAACAGACAAGAGCGGTAGCAGTAGCTTATTATCATTTAAACAGACATGTACTAAAATGGCTCGCTGTGAGTTGTTTTTGACAAGGTAAAATGGGTTTTGTTTTACACAACCACTGAGGAATTTTAACCAAAGTATTTTGCAGACATTTCATGAAGACCCTAAAGAACCATGCCAACTTGTGGAAAATAGGCATTCGTTGTCTCCTTTAACCACCAATGGTAAAGTGCCCTTTTTGTCGTATTGACGTGCCCCTGGAATGTGAGTTTTGCCATTTGCGTCTGGTGCAGCCACGATGTTTTGGTAGTTGTAACGTTTGAAGTAGATTCATTGTCTGTTTTACGTTTACTGGCAGTCCTTTTAAAACTTGTCCATGCTTAGTGCAGAACCATCCATCATTCATTTAGATTTTTACAGGACTCCCTGAAATACTCAATTCTGATTCTTCAACTCATCTTGAGGTAAAAAAAAAAAAAAAATGTGTCAAACTAATAGTTTGTGGCCAGTTTTTACTTCTGGCCAGTAGCTGGATAATAAGTGGGATGCGTAACAATCTGCTGACAGTACTCTATCTCTTAGTCTTGCCGCACCACCTCTTTTTTATAACCCCCTGGAGTATCACCCCCTAGTTTGGGAACCACTCACTTATAGTACAGTTGTTACAGGGACAGTCCCCTTGTTTTTACAGGGACAGTCCCCTTGGAGTTAACTGTCTTGCTTAAGGACTTAATGATTACATTTTGCAATTTACGACAATATTTTCATCATTACAGTGACCCACTACACCATCCCTATCGTCCCACCACTTAGAATCAGTGTTTAGAAGAATTCAGTGTCACTGTACCCAAATTTGAACAAGGCTTGTGAAAGGGATTTGTTAAAGCTCCCTCATCTCACACAAACACATGACCATATCACAGGCCACAGCTCAGCTCTTGGTTCAGCTCTCATTATATGTATATACCATAACATATAATTACAGAACATACAGTTAAACTCAACAAAATAGACAACAGTTAGACAACAAAATAACCCTAGAGATTCAGTTGTACTTCACACGCAGATGTTACTCAACAGGGATGTGAGCAAACATGACTATACCTGCTTCATTTGAATGCCTGTTGGTCCATTTTGCAGTTTCACTTTCCAGGTTTCAAAACATGTTTACATTTTGTATTTTTATACTGATGTTCTTTAATGTGCATTTTCACGCACTGAATTTTCATGCACTAGTTTACGCAGAACGTTACTAATTCACCACAAATGTAGACAGGCTTGGGACCTTATACATTAAATTTTGTGTGGTCTCAATCTGGGTTGTCGTCAGGAGGGGACAACTGCGTATGTAGGTTCTTTGTGCTATAGGCCAGTGGTTCCCAACCACATTCCTGGATCCCCCCAAACACTGCACATTTTGCATGTCTCCTTGGTCTGACACACCCATTTCAGATCATGGAGTCTCTACTAATGAGCCGATGAACTCAATCATGTGTGTTTGATTAAGGAGACTTGCAAAATGTGCAGTGTTGGGGGCTCCAGAAATGTGGCTGGGAACTACTGCCATTGCACCTAGAGGAGAGGGGTGCCAGACCCCATGAATTTAAATAATGGCATTTGTTTCAATGTAAATTACTTTATATGCAATGACAAAATATATCGATGAATTTTCATACACTTATTTACTTTCATAAAAGCACACATATGCAAATCCAAGGAGAATATGCAACACCGATATTACGTGTCTGATTGCACATTTTGGATCAGTTTCAAAGGGAAATGTCCTTCTCTGGTGTCAAAACATGCTTTCAGTATGAGACCGTGGCCACATTTTTATTATGTTGATATCGGCATATATTGCAACATTTTTATTATGTTGGCTCAGGCAAGTATTGTAGCTTGTTCAGAATTTAAATGCCCAGGGAGTGTCTCTAAAAGGTTAATGCTCTGTCGTGTTGGAAAATAACTTACACCCTACACCACACCACAACCCAACCCTAAACCTACCCAATAGTGTTAATTAAAGCAAAAGAGAAGCACATTAGCTGATGCAACTTTGCTACTTTAACTTACTTATAAGTAGGTTTGAGCTGTTTTATCAAACCATAGTTTCACGGGATTCGGAGCTCTTCACCAAACAAGTGCAACCCTGTATCGGGTGGGCTACAAAGCAAACCTACTGCATTTAGAAAACTCATACATATGAAGCTATATATGTGTCACTAATGTTCATATTTCGCACCATATTAAAATTTTTTGAGGTCATAACATAATATTCTGCAAGGAATTATGTGCAAATTAGTCTTTAGTTTTACTGCCACATTTCAACTGAAAACTGGTGGTCATTTCAACTGAAAACTGCAGCATTTCATACATGTAGGTATTTTTTTTTTTAGTTTTTCAGAAACGTCACCACAAGCATGTATTTCCAACGAGCCTAGGTTGCGGATATATTATAAATAATAATAATATTAAAATAGATTTTTTTTTTTGCTGTAGCTCAACATAATAATGCAAAGATAATGCAAAGAATTTTGATTACCTGGACACACAAACTGATAAAATATATGGGCCTACCTTAAATGCACTGCAAACTGCTTTAGATATTACATGTAATGTAATATATTTAGACAAGTAGAACCTCAAAACATACTTATTTCCCAGATTGTCGATGCGTATTATGAACAAAAAGTGAGGAGTGGCAGCATGATATAGGATCTGTCAACATAGTGGCTTCAGATCACAGTATAATTGTGGAGAAGAACAAAAAAGTCCCAACTTTAAGGTTGTTGACTGATGAAGTGCTGGCAATACAAAAAAAAGAAAGAAGCTACAGACCCTACATACCATGTGCTAGAAATGAAGACAACCCAAAAATTTATAACTGGGATACAATACCAAAGGGCATGAACATATGTATCTGTTTCATTTTGGGTGCAATGTGAACATGTTTCTGAAGTGAATCCCATTTTAAACAATTTCTGTCCGGTTAAGTGAAATCTGTGAAGTACTTTATACTGTACAAGTTGCAAGTTGGCATTTTTTGTCATAAAGTAGATATTTTTGTCCAGAAATCGGCATCAGGAGCAATAGATAGGTCTGGTTCCCACTTAGCATGTGGTAAACTTAATGTATTGTCTGATTTTAATATTATTCTATATATTTTGGAGAGTAGCTTTTTTGAGGACGATATATTAATTAACTCTGAGATTAAAGGTGAAAGTTCTAGATTAACGGTTCGAATGTTAATTTTTGATTGGATAGATGATTTGATTTGTAGATATTCCAAAAAACTATTACTCCCGATGCCGTATTTCTGGACCAAGTATGAAAATGAGACCAGATTATTTCTATGAAAGATATGGTGGAGTTGTGTGATGCCCTTTTCTGCCCATGCGTGTAAATTAAGTGGCTTTTTATTAACTGTATAATCTGGATTATTCTAAATGAAGGTGTATTTAGATGGTGCAAGGGGAGTATTTGTGATTTGGTGAAATTTCCACCAGGCTGTCAGAGCTGCTGCTATAGTTGGTGCTTTAAAACAGATATGTTTTTTGATTGTCTGACTGTAGAATGGTAAATCTTATATTCAAATATCCTTTCAAATTGTTTGCTCAATATCTAGCCATATGTTTTCTGATGAGTTTGGGTGAATCCATTTGTATATCTGTTGAAGCTGATTAGCCAGAGAGTAGTGGTAGAAATGTGGTGCTTCCAATCCTCCTTGTGTTTTTGGTTTCTGTAGAGTAGATAGTTTAATTCTTGGGGTCTTATTTTTCCAGTAAAATTTGATAATAATTGAGTCTAAAGATTTAAACCAGGTGAGGGTGGGTTGTGTTGGGATCATTGAGAATAAATAGTTTAGTTTAGGGAGTATAGTCATTTTGATTACTGATATTCTGCCCATAATGGATAATGGTAAATTCATCCAGCGTTGAAGATCATCATTTATTGTTTTGAGTAATGGGGTGAAATTAAGACTAACCAGCTCTGACAGCCTGGGGGAAATATTAATGCCTAAATATGTGATGTGATTGGTGCATAGAGGGATAGGTGATGTCTGGGATGTCACATCCAAGCTATTGTGATTTAATGAAAGAATAGAAGATTTACTCCAGTTGACTGAATATTCAGAAATGTGAGAAAATGAATCAATAAGTTTAATTGTTTCTTGTAATGATGATGAGGGATCTTGTAAATATAGTAATATGTCATCTGCATAAAGACTGATTTTGTGCTGTATGTTTAATGTTTGAACTCCTTTAATGTAGCTGTTTTGGCGGATGGCTGCTGCTAACGGTTCGATAAAAATGGTGAATAATGAGGGAGAGAGTGGGCATCCTTGTCTAGTCCCCCTGTGCAGTGTGAAGCTACGTGATGTTAGTCCATTAGTGATGACAGTGGCTGAAGGTGATGTATATAGAATTTTAATCCAATTAATGAATGACTCCCCAAAACCAAACCTCTCTAATGTGGAAAACAGGAATTTCCAGTTGACCCTGTCAAAAGCTTTTTCTGCGTCCAGAGTGACTATGATGGCTTTTGCTTTTTGAATTGAAGAATAATACATTAAGTTGAATAGTCTGCGTGTATTGGTGGATGCTAGTTTACCTTTAATGAAACCGGTTTGATCTGGGTGTATTATAGATGGTGTGACCTTTTCTATTCTATGGGATAATACTTTGGCGATGATTTTAATGTCAGCATTGATCAGAGAAATGGGACGGTAGCTTGATGGTAATTTTGGATCTTTATTGGGTTTGAGAAGAAGTGAAATTGTGGCAGTATTCATATTAGCTGGGAGTTTTAATTTTTGTTGTGACTCACTTTTCATCAGAATGTTGAGTGGTGATAAAGTGGACCAAAAGTGTTTGTAAAACTCAGCGGGGAATCCATCAGGACCTGGTGCTTTATTATTAGGCATGTGTTGTAGTGCTGTAAGAAGTTCGGGTTGTGTGATGGGTGATTCTAGGCTGTTTCTTTGGTGTTCATTCAGTTGTGGCAGATTGATACTGTTGAGAAATGAGTTGATGTCATTTTGATTTGGGTCTTTTTCTGATGAGTATAATTTGCTATAAAAATTGTGAAAAATTTGGTTAATTTCTTCCAGTGAGTTGGTGGATTTTCCTGCTGGGTCTGTAATAACTGAAATTGTTGCTTTTTCCTTGTTTCGTTTGATTTGATTTGCCAAGTATTTACCAGATTTATTACTATGATGAAATTCTTCTTGTCTGAGCCTATGAATCAGGAATTGAGTATGTTTATTGATTATTGCATTTAATTTAAGTTTATATTCTCTTAATTTATTTTGTGTTTCTTCTGTTGGGTTATTTATATTGATGTCTTGAAGTTGTTTAATTTTCTGTTCCAATTCTGTTTCTTGTTCTTTTTCCTTCTTTTTTTTGTAAACGGAGTATGAGATTATTTTCCCTCGTAGTACTGCTTTTCCTGTTTCCCACAGAAGAGAGGGAGACAATCCAGGGGTGTCATTCATTTCTAGAAAGAATGCCCACTCTCTTTTAAAATAGTTGTCAAAATCTGGGTCTTTCAAAAGAGATATGTTAAAACGCCATCTGGTAGCAGGTTTATGAGGTTCACTTCTATTCCATTTTAATGAGCATGGTCACTAATGACAATTGGATGGATCTTTGATTCGGAAATGTTTGATATGATAGAATTACTGGTGAGAAAGAAATCAATGCGGGAATATGAGTGGTGGACTGGTGAGAAAAACGAGTATTCTTTAGCGTTTGGGTGTTGTAATCGCCAGCTATCGCCAAGACCAAAATCACTCATGAACTGTTTTATGGGTTATTATCGATTGAAATGTTTATAATAATAAAACGTCCCTCAGGGTCTATAACAGTGGTATTATGAATAAATGAAATTTTTTTACTTATTAAAATGCAAACTCCTCTTTGTTTTGTATTATATTGAGCTGAGAATAAATGATTGTACTTTGATGATTTAATTTTATCTTGATCTGCATCTGATAGATGTGTTTCTTGCAAAAGGCATATGTCCGCTTGTAGTTTATTTAAATGATTCAAGACTTTGACCTTCTTTGCCTGAGAACCAATTCCACGAACATTCCAGGTTAGAAAATTGATAGAAGACATGTTATGGGAGGGAAATGAATATTACTGTATGAATGTATGAGTGCCGTGTATGTATAGGTGTGAGTGTATATATTTATGGAGTTATGACTGTATGTACATGTGTGTGCATAACATGTTAGTGTTGTTGGCAGACGAACAAAACTGAAGAAACACAAATGACAGTGTGTATGAAGCAAAACAACAACAGCAGCAACAACAACAATACAAGGAACATTAAATACTGACATAGTGTGAAACAATGATATTATGTTGGGGGAGGGCGAGACCAAGGTGCAAGATGAGAGCTCATTTCATGACTTAAAGTGTGGTAAAGAGAGAGAGAGAGAGAGGAACTGGGGAGCTAGGAAAGGGTGATATATTTTTAAATTCATGAACAACAGTCACTTATTAGGAAATGAGAGTGAAGAGTTCAGAAGAGCCAGGGAGTAATGTCTTTATCACGGTATAACTGTCCATTTATGTAAAGTTTGTCCACAGTGATGATTGCCTTTTTTCCTTCATTCATCATTTGTTTTCGGATTGGGAAGAGATGTTTTCGACGCTCGAGAATGTCCTTTGGATATTGATTATTGAGTCCGTAGTTTGTGCCTTTGAGTTGTCTGCCTTGCCTCTGAACCAGTTCTTTTTGTTTATAATGTTCGAATTTTGCGATGATTGGACGTGGGCGATTGTTGCTGTTCTGGGATCTGATCCGATGCACGCGGTGAAAAGTGATATCCTGTACAGTTTCAGATGGTAATTTGAGCTGTTTTATCATGAAGTCCTTAACTGATTTTTCGGGGTCGTCTGGGGTTTGTTCCGGAATGCCTGTGAAAACTAGATTGTCCCTCATGCTTCGTGATTGTAAGTCCAGAATGCTCTCTTTCATGGCTTTGTTTTGTGTGACAACGGAGGTGAGTTGAGCGGTAAGCGAGTGAACGGAGTCCTTTAAAAAATGATTTTCTTTGGTGAGAGTGTCTATCTGTTCTTGGCTGAATTCTAAGCTGTGCCGTAGTTCTTGAAAGTCCTTGTGTATTACTTCTATTAGCGCGATCCTTGCATCAAGTCCGGAAAGTTTATTTTCAATGGAGAGTAGAATGTCGCTTACCTCTGTGCAGCAGGGCGGTTTAGGTGATGTGGATGGTGTTGTACCTGTGCTGGATAGTGAATCGGGACGGGGTCTTTTGGAGTTTGAAGTGAGATTGCCTTTACTTTTTTTGTTGTCGTCTGGTTTGTCCTTGTTCATGGTGCTGTAGAGTCTGTTATAATGCGTGTCGATATATTCCTCAAGGTAATCCAGGTTGCAAAGCATTATAGTCCAGTTTTGAAACGGAAGAAAAAATGCGAAAAAAGAGATAGAGATAAAAAAGATAAAGATAAAGAAGAAAAAAAAATGAATTAAGTCTAGCAGCGGGGAGCCACCATCTTGGATTCTGCACTAGATCTCGTTGAGTTCTCGCGTTACGCAGCCATCACACAAGCCCGCCCAGACAGTCATTGAATCACTATCTGTCACTATGGGATGTCACATCCCAAATTCTCCATCAGTTTGTCTACTAGGTGATATATCCATAATCAATTTAGACAATATAAACAGTGAGTTACTCCTGGTAGCGCTAGCTATCGCCAAGAAAACTATCCTCATGAACTGGAAATCAAGAAAATCCATACATATTGCATCCTGGAAAAACCTACTAATTGATTATATCTCAATGGAAAGTCTATCCAGTTCATCTCATAATACAGTAGAATTACACCCCTTCTGGTCACCCTGAATTACCCTCTAGCAGTCATAAATCTGTTGACCTTCTTTGTCTGAGACCAATCACAACAACACATCTCCACCTAAACTACTATTTCAACTTAATTTGAATATTAATCTTTGAGTTTTGGGGAGGGGTGGAGGACAACATCGATAAGAAAACATTGTTGAGAAAGGGTCTAAGAAAATGTTAACCTACTTACACTCTTATGTATATGGTATTTTTTTTATATATACAGTGTGTTTTATATTTTATATATATATATATATATAGATAGATATATAGATAGATAGATATGTGCATTTTTCCCCCTCTCTCTTTTCTCCTCTTCTTCTTCTTCATAATCTTGTTTGTTTGGCCTCCAGTCCCCAGTAAGCTGTGACATCCAGGTCTGTATGTGGTGAAGTTGTAATACGGGTGGGTGGATGTGGGATGGGGCTTATGACTCCCCGCCATCTCCCTGAGCTATCGCTTCCACTGCCACTTGCCCTGGCCGGTTGTGACTTGCATGCCTCACTTTTTTGTTTAATGCATCACATATCAGCTGAAATACATGCACACCTGTTACGAACCTGTGTATATGTATATATAAAAGGAGGCGAAAGGAAAATGAGAAAAAAACAACAAAATAAAATAAATAAATAAATAAATACACACATATACAGGGTAAGTGTGCCGTGTGGGTGGGCTGGGTCTCTGGCCCAGGCTGCACCATATGTTTCACTATTTTAATGCATCACAAAGTAGCTGAGACATATACATGACACAAAAAAAGGAAGAAAGAAAAAAAAAACAAACAAAAAAAACATACAGGGCAAGTGGGCCGTGTGGGTGGGCCGGGTCCCTGACCTGGGCTGCACTACACGTCTCACTTTTTTAATGCATCACAAACTAGCTGAGACATATACACATCTACACATTAAAAACATAATTAAGTAGATAATAAATAAATAAATAAATAAATAGATAGATAGATAAGTGTGGCATGTCGGTAGTGGCCGGGGATGGCTGATGTTTGGGGGGGTATTTGGCTCTGGGCCCTGTTGCCCAGCAGCATCCTTCCCTGGCACCCCCGTTGGGGCGTGACATGGGCTGGGGAGTTAAGTTCTGATACATTGTACCCACGGTGGGATCGGAGGCCCCTCCCCTCACCCCCTCACCCTCAACTGTTAAACATTTATTAATTTATAATTCAATACTAATATAATTAATATTATTATTTTTACTTGCCCTCTTCGTTGTCCTTGACCCTTTCCCAGTTTTGATGAAATCATTATTATTATTATTATTATTATTATTATTATTATTATTATTATCATTGATTAATATTATTATAGTTATTATTGTTGCTAATAACATTTGTTGTCTCTATTATTATTATTATTATTATTAGTCTTTATTTCTATTTATATATTTATTTTTATTTATTTATTTTATTTATTTATTTTTACTCTACTTATATCTGTTATCAATCTATTATGATACTATTTCAGTCGTATGCTTCCTTCCCCAACCCTAGACACAATGACACACACAAACACATACGCACGCACGCACGCACGCACTCACACACATGCATGCTCACAGGCATATGAATGTAAATACAGGAGTTAATCAGAACGGACTTGTAATGTTGGCCATCAGTATGTTTGTTTGCCAAGTGTTTCTACATTTTGGCACATGTAAATATTGTCACCTTCTAAACTCAGTGTTTTTTTTCTTTCTTTTTTCTTTTTTCTTCTCTCTGTCTTATATGTTATATGTTTGGTCCATGGGGTTATGTATTTGGTACATGTAAACATTGTAACATTCTTTACTTGCATAATAAAAAAAAAAAAAAGAAAAAAAAAAGAAATGAAGACAACCAATTGGCAGAGCAAGCTGTTTAAAAATAAAACAAATTTCCCTGTGCGCAACATTACAATTTTCGTCATGTTGGATGTCAAATCCAAACATTAGTACATCAGCACTGCTGCACTGACTACCATCACAACCACTACTAACAGATCCTGGGCTTTAGAACAAGCCATGACAGATGCACTAAAGGGAATGAAACTCTCTTGAAGGAAGCGTGATTTCTTTCTCAGGGCAGCGTCTCTGATGCTGATGAACTTGGGAGCTGGAGAAGTACAGAGGGGGACGATAAAATGCTTCAGAGCATGATATGGGAGGATGGTCTCAGCGCCAGCAGAGCAGCTCTCTGGGCCTCCTAACAATGTTCTGACCCCATCATGTGACCCGGACACAGTGCTGAGCACCGCCTGGCTCGGCCGTCCAAACAACAGCTTCAATGGCTTGCAGATGTTGATCAGCTAATAAATTCTTTGTAAAGTCGGTGACTGTGGAGTGGAGGAAAATTGGAGACCAAAGCAAAGGAGGACTGTTTTGTTTCTTGCACTGGTTTTTAAGTAGCAAAATATATTTACATGTACTGTACCATGAAGCATCAAATGTTGTGTTTTTCATCTGTTTAATCTCTCTTTCTCGTATTTCTTCTGTACTCAGCTATATATTATAACAGCCTCAACCTTTCCACTTCCCAAGGAAGACAAGGAAATAAAACAACTATCTCTTAGGGCTCTTAAACCTGGATATAGCATGATCACATCTCCATAGTTGAAACTAATAAAACAATTTTGTCTGCTTTGTTTTCCACTGGGGGCCCTGGCCAAGAACACTGACTTAGTTTTGCATGAATCACACAAGTGTTTTATATCAGCTGTATCAGATGAAAGATATCCAGCCCGGTTGTGTGATATAATTTAATTAACAGATGCTTTATAGATTTCACATTGAATTTCACCTTTGGGTACAGTATATAAGCAGCGCTTCAATAACGGCCCTTGAACCGGTTTATGCTAGGTGGGCGAAACGCCTGGATTTCCTCACAATGCAACCGCCATTTTTCACAAGGACACACACATACTCGCATCTTATGAAAGCTTATGTAAAGCCTGTCTGAGGAGAGAAAAGCTTTGATGACATTAAACATCAGCGGTGGGGAACATTCAGAGTAAACAAGAGCCGAGTTGTACGAGCTCCCCCTCGCACTGCACGTACTAACAGAGACCGAGAGCTAGCCAAACATACACACTGCACTTATCCACATACTCTGGATCAGCCGTTGTTTATTAAAGGTCAGGGGTCACAGAGCGCAAGAGTGATAGAGAGAGAAAGAGAGATTACAAATGCACTTAGAGAAGGTAAAATGATGAATTAGCTAGAGCCTGAGCAGTGTTACGTTTTACAAGCTACAGAAAAGAGGTGCAAGTTTAATAGAAAAACATGATCAAATGTTACTATTCAAAAGTTTGGGGTTGTTTGGTAAGATTTTTTATTTTTTTTTATTTTTTTTCCAAGGCTGTGTTATTTGATCGAAAAAAATACTAAAAACAGCAATGTTGTGAAATAATATTGCAATTTAAAATAACTGCATTCTATTTGAATAGATTTTAAAAATTAGTTTTGTGATGCGAAGCTGAATTTTCAGCATCATTACTCCAGTCTTCAGTGTCACATGATCCTTCAGAAATCATAATATGCTGATTTGCTACTCAAACAAACAAACAAACAAACAAACAAACAAACAAACAAACGTTTTCAAAATGTTGGGCTGATTTTCAGGTTGTAGGACAGAAATCAAATGGTAAATGTGGTAATTTGACCCAGCTCCACTATAGCTCATGTTCCTTTATATAGCTAGTAGGCCAGATGCTAGTTTTACGATAGTTGCAGGTTAACTTTGAAGAAAACTAAAGTCTTCTGACCTGATGAAGTAGCTGAATCAGCTGAATGAAATTTTCCAGGCTGTTTCTCATCATCTGTGGACTGTTTCTCGAGGATGAAAACTGGAAACATCCCCCAATCAGATGACAAGGTGCTCTTCCTTCCCAGTATGCATGCTTATTGTCAGTATCTCACTGAAATAAGGCTCTGCTGAGCCCAAGAGTTACATGCAAACAATGGGAAATAACATGTTTTATTCATTTACAATCAGCAGGATACATTAGGTTCTAATGAATTGCTCAACAGATTATGAAAATTGTCAGGCAAGATATCAGTACATAGTTCAGCTGTTCTATTCATCAACACCTGTCAGGAAAAAAAAAAAAAAATCTGTCTGTCTGTTTGTCCGTTTCTATCTATCTATCTATCTATCTATCTATCTATCTATCTATCTATCTACCTGTCTGTCTGTCTGTCTGTCAGTCCATCCGTCTCTATCTATCTATCTATCTATCTATCTATCTATCTATCTACCTGTCTGTCTGTCTGTCTCTGTCTGTCTGTCTGTCTGTCTGTCCGTCAGTCCATCCGTCTCTATCTATCTATCTATCTATCTATCTATCTATCTATCTATCTATCTATCTATCTATCTATCTCTCTCTGTCTGTCTGTCTGTCTGTCCGTCAGT
>JAFVLL020016213.1:0-16642 GCA_021397915.2 Tor tambroides
TATGTTTATTCGTTTGTTTGTTTAGATTAGTTATGTGTGTTAGCATTTAGTTAATAAAAGTTGTGTGCACAAATTACATGAGTTTCTGGTTCTGCTTTGCAAATTAAATGTCTCTTTACGATTTTGACCCTAGCTACATGCTCTAATGCATTAATAGGAAGGTATTTTCTGTGGCCAAGAAAATATCCTTTCTTAGAGTTGATATGAACTTGCGCTGAATGTTCGCTGGACGAACAGATCAGTTGATGGCAGTTTAATTCTGCTACAGTTATTACTGTCAGCCAATATAAATAGTTGTAATTAATCATAATTAATTGTAATTATTTATATACAGTGCCCTTTTAAGCTAAAATTTGCTACACTTTCTATGGGAACCGGGGCTTCTAACAGCTGCTGCAGTGACGCAATGACTTTACCAATCAGCGATTGGCTCTTTCATTTAGAAGGTGGGACTATTCCGCCACATTGTGCGTTGCAGTTTCTCCCATTCATAAGTAGAGGAGTGAACCATCTTTGTACTTCTATAGTCTTTGCAGAAAGTGAGACTCGCAGAAACGTGAAGCGCAAAAGCAGAAAATCGTATCGCAAGCTCACACTTCACTGAAACGCAAAATAAAAGCAGTGTTGCAAATAAATTAGTAGCTATGGTCATGGAAAATATGTGTTGCAAAATCATTGCTTTTGCTCTGTTTCATTGCAATTCTTTATTTTTTGTTTGCAAAACTTTTTTCTCACAATACTTAATTTTCTTTTGCAATTCTTTATTTTTGTTTGCAAAAAATTTATTTTTCTCAATACTTTCATTTTCGTTGCAAAACAAAACATCTATGATTTCACTTCATAGATGGAATTTAAATTACGTGATGGGTTGATGGGTTGTTAACGTAACTGATGATATTCACAGAGTTATACGACTTGGCACAAGCTGATAGGTTCATGTTGTGTACGCAGCCAATGGGCTTGCTGCTTTACAATTAAATGGCTGGTTGCATTCACCTGAGCATTTTGCAGCGTGCTTTCAGAGTTCCTCTGAAACCCTCCACCTTCCCCAGCTCCACCTGTATAGATCTGTTACGGGTTATTTTTATGCTGTTTGTGCAGAAGCAGTGTGTCTTAAATACTCACGGGACCATATCACCATATGCTTTGGCAGTAGCAAGTTCCTGTACTTGCTTGCAGCAGCAGCAGCAATAATCTACAACTACAGCAATAACCAACAGCACCAGCAATTCAGCAGCAGCAGCATAGCAGATATATTCCGCCAAGACCAAATACATTAACACTGTCATATCCACAGTGTTGGGCAGTAGCGTCGCTACAAGTAGTGACGCTACTAGTTTAACTACATTTCTCAGTAGCGTGGTGGTAGCGTCGCTGCTTTCTGAATCAAATAGCTTTTCAGTAGCGAAGCTCTATTTTTGATCAAGTATCGCGGTAGCGTCAACAAAAGCTAACGTTGCATTTATCCAAAGCATTCTGAAAGTCAAGTTCAAATCAGAAATATTACAGCTAAGGATCACTGATCCTGGATCAGTAAGTGATGCCACCGCCACTAAAGCTCGTAAAGCCATTGGCTCCTCAAACTGTCAGTCAAACCTCATTATTCCTCCCGCCTCTCTTGTGAATGAAGTGCGGCGCGCAATTTAGAGCATCTCAGCTTGTTTGCAGTCTGAGGTAAATAAAGAACTGTTGATTGAGTAAGTACAGTGTTTTCCTTACTCAAGAAACACTATATTTATAAAGGCTAATGTTTTTTTCTATTTGAGGAGCGGAGAAGAGTGTCTTAGTCTAGCATTTGTTGTCAAGTCACAGCCAAATAGCTTGTGCAAAGTGCTGAATTTTTATAATAAGATACTTTTGCCAAATAACAGAAAAAATGAGCACCCACATAGCGACAGAAAACTGTATAACCTGCAAGTTCATGAAAATGTAAATGGGATGCCCATACTGCCTCTGATGTGGCAGTAATGACGGGGAAAAAACATTCGCTGGTCAAAAGCTTGAACTTGACACATGTAACAATGCAAATAAATGTAGCCAGGCATATGGTAACACTATACAATAAGATTTCATTAGTTAGCTAACATGAGCATACAATGAACAATACATTTATTACAGTATTTATTCATCTTTGTTGATGTTAATGAAAATACAGTCATTCATTGGTAGTTCATGTTAGTTCAGTGCATTAACTAATGTTAACAAACACAACTTTTGATTTTACAATTTTTCTCAGTCACTTTGGTGCATTTCTCGAATCATCCTTAATATTTGCAAAGTAGTATGTGCATTTCTCAAAACAATTTGTACAAACAGCACCACATAATTGATTACCTGCAAAAGCCTAGCTGTAACTCTTTCAAAATCTTTAGTTCATCTCTCAAAAGTAAGTATTTATGTCAATGAACATATCAGTGTCATCAGAATGAAAAGTCATTGTGACATTGTTCAAAAAAAAAAGATAGTCAAAATGCTTAGTCATGTTGTCAATATAACAGTGCACTCTGTTAGTATTACCTGATGCAAACTATGGCAACAGTTTGGATGACAGTTACTGTACTAAAAGCCAGAAGGCTGCACTTCTTATGTATGCCATATACCCATTTCAAAAGTACAAATTTACACATTACTGTATGAGGGAATATTGATTGAAAGAGACTGGATAGGATTCACAGTTACACTTTTACTAGTGATCTGACCAAAAAAAATTACAATGTCATTGTGACATAGAAAAGAAAAAGAAATATGGGCACAAAGGCAAAAAACAAAATTAGAAAGGCAAACAGACAGCGCTTTGCTTTTGCATGTAGCACTGTATGAGGAATTTCAGAGAACTGGTTTATCATTGGTTGATCTACATTCTCTTCATTAGTAAAAGTCAAGATTCACCTGCACAATCCATGGCAAATTTACAAAAAGACTAATAGAAATGTGTAGAAAATATGCTTGACAGTTTATGACAACTAGATCAACCATTTTGCATTTAATGACTTGTACGATGAACTAATGACTTGATGTTTTGGAGGGTAAGACTATTGCACAGAGAACTATATAATACATTTTAAGCAACATAACATGTAGGAAACCGCAGACAAATGTACATAATCAATTGCATTTTGGTACCAAAGCAAACACAACTTATTCAAAAGAATGAGAAACTGCTTTTATGATATGCACACTAGATGATGTGGAGGTTGAACAAGTAGTTTTGAGAATTTCATTTCTGATCTGAAAAATGCACCAAAGCAACTGAGAAAAACTGTAATAATGCATTAGTAAATGTTGAAATTAACATTATTAAATGCTGCAGAAGTATTGTTCATTCTTAGTTTGTTAACTACACTAGTTAACTAATGTTAACTAATGAACCTTATTGTGAAGTGTTACCATTTATATAAATGTATCTGTATACAATAAAGCCACAATACCAACTACCAATAGGAGGTTTCCAGCTGACAGCAACAATTTCTGAATGTCACAATATAAGGTAAAAATGTCACAATATAAGGTAAATCCTGCCCTGTATACAGTATATCAATATACTTCAGTATATCAAGTATACTTGATACTGATTTTTGTTGCCAAATTGGTTTGGAACAGTTGTTGAATAAACAATTAACCTGAACTATTATGCCTGTCTATCTGCTAGACTGACAGTTTTATTGATCACTGAGAGAGCATTGACTTGGTATGATGGTTCAATATAAAAATTATATATATAAAAAAAATAGCTTAGATGTAGTAAACTACTTTTGCCAAGTTGCTGTAGCTTAGCTTGCTACATTTACCAGGGCTGTAGCTTTAGTGTAGTGAAGCTTAATTTAATGAGGAGTAACTGTTAGCTTAGCTCACTACATTTTCCAAGTAGCTTGCCCAACACTGCATATCCATTACCATGCTAAAATCTTCAGAGAGTTGTCATGACAGAACTAAAGTTACAGCAGTAAAAGCATGTTAAGTGTTGTAGTTATTGTGCTTTTTACCAAAACTGCCACAGCAAATCCTGTCCTGTTTACTGTGCTTTAACTTCAAATATTAATATTCAAATATTAAAACTACAGTTACTGTGGTAACTGTAAAAGCATGGTAAGCATCGTGCTTACAGTGTTTTAACTTCAAATATCACAGTAAAACTACAGTTACTGTGGTAAAAGCAAGGTAAGTGTCCTGCTTACTGTTAACTTCAAATATCACAGTAAAACCACAGTTACTGTGGTAAAAGCATGGTAATTGTTGTGGTTACCATGATTTTACTACAAATACAACTTAAGTCTACTGGAATACACCTTCGCATCTGTGTATTGATGCAAAACGTTTCCCATTGAAAGCAATGTAGGTCCCAGTTTGTCGATATAGCGACACCGAGGGGTACTTTTGGTACCTTCACTGTAACATTAAAGGCGCTTGGCCATTCTGCAGCTATTGACGCCTTGGGAGTGAGAATGAGTTGGTAATTTATAAAAATGCTTATTTTGGCTGACACAGCTCCTGTTTGCAGCAGTTTTGCATGAAGTAGGTTCAAACTTTTTGTGTCCTATCTAGTCCTGTACAGCTCAGCTATTCTCTGCTTAATGTTGCTTAAAGGGCTGTAGCAGGTGTTTCAAACTCAGATGGGTTGCAGTTAACTAAACAAATAATTGATTACTGATTTTCTTTGATGCTACATAGATTATTGATTTTAGAAGTATTTATTATCTTAAAGGGTTGTTCTTTGGGAATATATCAGTAACCATCTGGTGGAGTGTGCATATTTTCTTTTAAACCCTCAGTGATTAACTGCAACTAATTGACCGAAAAATCCTCTTAATGTCTCAGCTTTTGTGTTATTTTTTGTAGTGTTGCCAGAATAAGTAGTACTTTCTATTACTTTCACAATTTCCTCAAAAATATTAAGCAGCACAACTGCTTTCAACATCGATAAGAAGAATAGTTTCTTGAGCATCCAATCAGCATATTAGAATGATTTCTGAAGGATCTTGTGACTAAAGGACTAAAGTAATGGCTGCTGAAAATTCAGCTTTGCCATCATAGGAATAAATTACATTTCAAAATATATAAGAATATATTAATATATTAGAATAGAACAGTGAAAAATAATCAACTTTAAGGCTTTTACACAAACCTTCCCCTCCCATATTCTTAACCCAGTATCAGTCTGTCAAACTGACCAACAATAGACTGAGTTCTCAAGCATTTTGATATTGGCTGAGCCTCAGGGCTTTGTCTGTCTATGTTTTTAATTCTATTGTATAGTCTCTTGGTATATGATTACTAAATGAATGATACATGTTGTTTGGAATTACGAGAAATGTTTCTTTCCAGATAGCAAAATCTTATTGCTTTAATCTAATATTGCATCTTTCATCCTTTGCCAGCAAAACAGAAGCAATGACAAACACACAGACAGACAATGCAAAACAGCATATATAAGGTGCATATGAGTACATTCATTGCTTATGCAACTAAGTGTGCTGTGTTTAGACCTGAATGGACTGAATCTGACAGTAAATTGAAATGGAGTGCAAAAGAAAAAGAAACATTCTCGTAGAAGCTCTTATAAGCAAATGAGCAAATGTGCTCCAAGAAAGACCTTTGTGGAGAGGATGTGCTGAATTTTTGATTGTAGACCCCAATTTTACCATCAAAATCTTCTTATTAGGCTATTTAGACCCTTCTAGCCAGTGTCATTTGTTTGATTAAGAATATAAAACCATCTACTAATTGAATCTGCTGGGGACAAAACTCCTAGAAATCCACTGCAGAGAAAAACAGATGAGAAGAGGAGGAGAAATATGATTCCATTTCATGTTTGCTTTGCTTTCTTTGAAAAACAATGACATTTTTTTTAATGTCACTGTCACAGCTCTTTTCATATTTACACAGATCAACATCTATTTTGCTGTAAAGGGCACATATGACAGTAACTTTTCTACTGATAGGTCATGTTTAAGATCAGGTTATGCATCCTCAAGCATTATTATGATCTGGAAAATGTATGTGGTATGCAACTTTTATTACATTTGTGGTCTGTTATTATTGTTAACTAAAACTAAAACCATGAAAAAACCCATTACTTGAAAGAAAATAAGCATTAACTAAAATAAACTTGTTTTGTTTCAGCTAGTTGCCAAGGCAACATTTCATATTTTTAGTTTGTTGTTGAATCATTAAATACATATTAATTTCACAAATAAAATGTATTAAAACTGTATAGACATTTTAAAAAATTGACAAAACAACAAAACTTTAACTAAAATGAAAATGAAAATATGAAAATCTAAATTTAAAATATTAACAAAAAATATTAATAATAGAATTATTACTGGTCTTTCAAATGAATGGTTAGAGTCTGGTGCTTTTAATGACAAATTCTCATTTGCCCCATGTACTGCACTTACACCCTCTAGTGGGAAAATGATCAACACTGTCTGATCACCCATCTGTGATTTGTGCTCATTAAAATAAAACTGCTTGAGAAATTTTACCCAAATGGCAAAATGTAGAGTTCTGTAAGTATGAGGACAAACATGAAAGTTGTTGTACATTTCATTGTTGCATAGTTCATGACAATAATTAAAATAAAGCACATGCACTGCTGCTTAAACTACTTAAATGTCTTTTAAAGAAAAGGCGATTTGTTTGAGAACAATGTCTCAAGCGGCTTTAATTCACAAAGAACATTTAACAAAGTCTCTCTGGATCTGTATTTTTGCAGGTTTGTGTGTGGGCACAGCAGGGCAAGGGTCATGGAACTAACTAATAATGTGGAGAGACTGTTAAATACACCCACATGTATTTGAGACTTTATGCAAAAACCTTTGTAAAGTCAGTGTTACAGGGTTTGAGAACTGTGGCAACGTTTTATTAAACATACGCTGCAACACATTTCATCGACAGACTCATTTCATACACTTACAAACATACAAACAAGTGTACATTATAGTATACAGTACATATTTAGGAAAGCATTTGTTGCTGTTTTATTACACAGAGTAAATGTGATCAAAATGATGTAGACATTGCAGGTAAACAGCCACAGCTAATCTTCTTATGAAATGATGCGACAGCTGTCAGACTGTGTTAATATTGTGAAATTTTGAAATATGGGTAATGTCAGAAGGATCTTAGAGAAGTCCATCCTCTATGAAATGGTGCCTTTGGCTGCAAAATGTCTGCACAGTATGAAAACATAAAACAATTGTTCTCACTTGATGAAGCTATTCAGCTTCAAAAACACTCAATGAACAAAAATAAGCCACAGGAATAGTTCACCCAAAAATGAAAATTTCCTTAAAATGTATTCTAAAAATTTAGCATTACATCTCTTGCTCTGCAGTAAATGGGTGGCATCAGAATGAAAGTTCAAACAGCTGATAATAACACTACAATATTTGTGTTGAACTGTTTTGGCCTGTTTTCATTTGTTCAGTTTGCGCATATTTCTCTCCTGATTCAGACAAGATGACTTTTCATTGAAGAAAGCAGTAATATGTATAGAGGACTAGTATTTTGGCCGAAAGCAACGGTCATCTTAATGATGGATTTGTTTATTACAAACACATGTTTTTCACTTTAGAATGTTGACTTATGGACTAGGTGTGGATTACTTATGGATAATTATTATGTTTTATCAGCTTTTGAAAGTCTCCTTCTGACGGCACCCATTCACTGCAGGGGATCCTGACATTGGCGAACAAGTGAGGTAATGCTAAATTACTCCAAATCTGTTCTGATAAAGAAACAAACTCATCTACCTTTTGGATGGCCTGAGGGTGAGGAAATTTTCAGTATTTTTTTTTTTTTTTCCATATTTGGGTGAACTGTTCCTTTAACTCTGAAACTTAGCTGTAATTCCAAAGTATATCAGTTACAAAATCAAGCACATCTTTGGAGAGTGAATATATTGTTATATATTATGGCACTGTGGGACCCCAGAGGAGTCCTGTCCATGAACTATTCCGTGTCCCCAGGAGACAAAAGCTATACTATGCGCTCTATGAGTCAGAGAGAGGTGCAAGTCAGGGGGATTTGATTAAGACACGAATGGACTCCTGAGCAAAGGTTATATTCCTCCCCACAGCTACATGTTCTGAAAGATATACAATGATGAACAGGAATTTACATGGCTGAGAATTACAGTATATGGCTTCTTTGCTTTTAATGTCAAGGTGGTTTTTGACACCCCTAGTCTTCTGTCACTCTTCCACCATTCAATAGCGAAATGTTATAAGAAACTGAAACTAAAGCGCCAAGGTTTTCTGTGAACTCTGAAGCCTGAGGTTTCAAAACAGCATTATTATTAAAGGAAATGCGTGGAAAGTCTGTGTGTGATAGGGAGTGTAAGACACAAGGGTGTGAGCATTCTTGAAGTGAAGATGGTGTTTACTGCATTGTGAGAAAGTACTTTGGTCTTTTTAATTGATTTTCATCACCCACAAAATATGTAATGAATTAGTAGTGCATGCAACAAATGCTATCAATGTTTAAATACTTAAATCATATATAAATGTACATATTTTCTTGTTACAGTAATGAGAATGATTCTGTATTTTGCATTGCAATGAGAATTTGGCCATAAATTAGCTTAATAGTCCTGAAAACAATGTCTTAGTAGACTTTTTTTTCTAATTTTGGGGGTAAAATGTGACCTGGATACCTCTGGGCTGCATCCAGGGGGGCGAGCACTGATATTAACTGTATTTTGAATCTGAATTTGTATTCCACAGGCAATGTAGTGAACTTAGTATTACATTGGCTGTGGAAAACTAACCCTGACCCTGTTGTCCTCTTGGACCAGTTAGTTACATATTCTGTTTATATATTCAAGTGTTTCTGAGGCTGGTATGTCCTTGATGTATCCAGTGGAAAGGTGCAGATAATCAAAATGTCCAAAAAATGAATTCATTTCTCATTCCAAAGCTCTATTCATTCTGACTGAATTACTGTATATTGGTTTGGTGGTCAGGTTCATTTATTCACTTCAATTTAACATGCTTCATCTCTCCTGTCAGCAATACAGTACTCTTAGATTAACTGATAAATTTAGCTCTAGTTTAGGCACCAAACAGAGTCAGATGTATTGATAAATGATTATCTGCTGGAGTGTGAACCGAGCACGATGTGAAACAGTCTTGTCTAGATCTTTTCATGAAGTCACTGAAGCAGGTGATGAGGTGTGAAAAAATCAATCAATGTCCTGTGGGAATAGACTCATCATTCGGACCCACACTAAAATCCTTCTCACATTCACACATACGCACATCCACAGGAAATTTCGCTCAAACTTAATTATCATATAAGTTTCTTGTGGCGTTTCATGCATTGTAACACGTTTCTCTCCTCAAGGTTTCACAATCAACGACTTGTCTCAAAAATATATATTCAGGTTACCCTGGATACTGCTGCATGGAATGAGAGAAAACTCTATTTTTCTGTCACAAGTGCAGAAAATGATTGTACAGTTCTGCAAGGACATTTCTTTATCAGAGAGAGGCTGTGCAAAATCAAATGATAACAAAATCACTTCAATGCACTTCAATGTAAAATAATTTATTTTAATATTTACACTTTACCCATCTTGTATATAAATTATTAAATTGCAAAAAAGGCTAAACATGAATATAATCTTTCCTAGTTGCCTAATCTTTCCTATACATGAATAAAATGCCCCCCTCCCCCCACCAATGCATCCTCTGCAGTGAATGAACACGACTCTAGTCACTACACGCTTAAAAATAAGGTTCTTTATTGACATCAATGGTTCCACAAAGAACCGTTACCATCCATGGAACTTTTTCATTCTACAAAAGGTTCTTTTACAGTGGAAAAAGGACACATCAAGAAAAAAATAGTTCTTTTAAGAACTGTTCACTGAAAAGTTCTTTGGGGAACCAACACCGGTTCTTCTATGGCATCGCTGTGAAAGCCCCCTTTTGGAACCTTTATTTCCAAAATCAAGAGAAAATAAATTAACATCTTGTGAAGCAAAAAGCTGTGTGATTGTTATAAACAAATCCATCATTAAGGCATTTTAACGTTGTTTATGGCCAAAATACTAGTCCATGATCCATAATAACTTTCATTAAAAAATCTATCCCATGCTTATTTTTGGTTTCAGAAGGTTAAATACAATATAAATACAAGAAACCATACATTTATAGTTTGTAAAATACACGCTGATGTCTATGTATGTTAAATAATGATCCTTGAAAATATAATCTGACGACATGTTTTATTGTTAATGTAGTTATAATATAACTTTAAAGTTACCTCCCGTTTTCCCAGTTTAACCAGTGACTTATTTTACCTGTGTCGAGGAGAGGATGACCTGATAATGCGTTAACCCCATAGCTAGATTCGTATGCGTAATAAACATGGATGGTTTCATCGCACCTGTATGATCAATCAATTAACGTCATTGATAAAAGTATTTAAACTACTAACACATTTACTTGTACATATTTCAGAATCGGAACACTAATGCATAGTTCAATATAGGAGTATGTTGCATTATTAATAATCAAAAAAGTAAAAATCAAATAAAATCGACATATATTGTCAGCATGAAGCTATTGTAGTTGCCAAATACATGACAAGCAAGACGGTCATGAAACTTTTGGAACCTTTATTTCCAAAATCAAGAGAAAATAAATTAACATCTTGTGAAGCAAAAAGCTGTGTGATTGTTATAAACAAATCCATCATTAAGGCATTTTAACGTTGTTTATGGCCAAAATACTAGTCCATGATCCATAATAACTTTCATTAAAAAATCTATCCCATGTTGTCCTTTCACATCAAAATCCATTTGTTGATTGGATTTCTTGATTTCTCTCCTGATTCAGACTAGATGAATTTTTCACTGGAGAAAGCAATATCATGTACTCATATTTTATCCAGATCGAAGCAGCGGTTTGAAGTTAAAAACATTTCAAAGATAGGTTTATTACAAACACGCAGCTTTTTGGATCACAAGATATTAATCGATGGACAGGAGTTGCGTGGATTAGGCTACTTGTGAATTATTGTGATGCTTTTATTAGCTATTTGATCTCTCATTCAGACTGCACCCATTCACTGCAGAAGATCCGGTGTACTGATGACTAAAAAAACAAACTGGATGGCCTGAGGGTGAGTAAATATTCAACAAATTGAAATTTTTGGGTGAACGATTCTGATTTGCAAAATATGAATTAAGTCTGGTTTGCACCTAACATGTATTCGCGGTTAGACTCTGCATTTGTCTCCCGTTCATCAGAGCAGCATTTTTAAATGTAGAATGTTTACTACTTAAACATGCTCTAGACAGATGTATTTGACCCTTATGAGGTGTTTTGCACATGAACACCAAGACGCTGTGTCAAGTTTAAAAAAAAGTTTTAAACGCATTTCAGGACCTTCTAGACTGCATCAACAACTCATTAACCATTTTGAATGTATGATATCATAACCAACACAGCGACATATACGTAAAGATGACACATCTATGCACCATAGTGTATAAGCATTAGAAGGTTAATATAAAATATAAACAATAATAAAAACCTACGTGTGACATAGCTTTGGAAAAAAAAAAATGACTTGTTAATTTGGATCACAGAAAGCACACACCTGCCTGTTGCCATGCACTATGAATGTGTGTGTCTGTGTGTGTGCGTAGCCACATCTTTCATTTAAAATCTTGAGCAAACACACAAAGAGCAGGCGGAGGCTGCAACTGCTGACGTACAGCCAGTGGCTATGAGAGAGTCCGTTTGCTCCGAGCTTCTGAATCACAGAGCATCTCAGCATCTCCAACAAACAGAGGAGCAGAAGAGGATTTTTGAAGCCAATATCTGTAGAACTGCAACATCTGATTTGTTAACTACACCTGCAGCTTTCAGATTCCTTTATTGTTATTTAGCCCATCATCTGCATCAGGTTTTTTATTAACTCTTTATAATTTTTCTGCTTTACATTTTTTGTTTCCTCTTTAATGTCCATCCCTCATCTGCTGTCTGTTCTTCCCCATCTATTTATCTTAAAAAATCCTGATGAACGACTCATACCTGCAGTTTCTTAAAGGGCAGAAACCTGCAAACAGCACGTCTTTGCCTCCTAATGGCAGCACCGTTGATCCTCCAGCTGGGGCGCTGTGTGAGCAGGTTCAGATACAGGCGGAGGTTTTTCTCACCTTGGGTATTGTGAGTCTTCTGGAGAACATCCTCGTCATCTTGGCCGTGGTCAAAAACAAGAACCTTCACTCTCCAATGTATTTTTTCCTGTGCAGCCTGGCTGCCGCGGACATGTTGGTGAGTGTTTCGAACTCTTTGGAGACCATTGTCATTGCCATACTAAGCAGTCGCCTTTTGGTGGCCAGTGACCATTTCGTGCGTTTGATGGACAATGTGTTTGATTCAATGATCTGCATTTCTCTTGTGGCATCAATCTGCAACCTCTTGGCGATTGCCGTTGACCGCTACGTCACGATTTTCTACGCCTTACGCTACCACAGCATAGTGACCGTACACAGAGCGCTGGTGGCCATCGCCGCGATCTGGCTGGTGTGCGTGGTTTGTGGAATCGTCTTCATCGTGTATTCGGAGAGCAAAACCGTGATTGTTTGTCTGATCACAATGTTCTTTGCCATGCTGGTGCTAATGGCCACTCTCTACGTTCACATGTTTCTTCTCGCCAGACTTCACGTCCAGAGAATCGCAGCCCTACCCCCAGCGGACACTGTCAACCCGACCCCACGTCAACGCAGCTGTATGAAGGGAGCCGTGACCATCTCCATCCTCCTCGGCGTGTTTGTGTGTTGCTGGGCGCCGTTTTTCCTCCACCTCATTCTGCTGGTGTCCTGTCCGCACCATCCGCTCTGCCTCTGCTACATGTCTCACTTCACCATGTACCTGGTCCTCATTATGTGCAACTCTGTGATTGACCCCCTCATCTACGCCTGCCGCAGCCTGGAAATGAGGAAGACCTTTAAGGAGATACTCTGCTGTTTTGGCTGTCAGCCTCCACTTTAGACAAATGGCTGATCTGAAAGGAGACTGATTGTACAAAGAAAAAGTTTACCTTGATGTGAAATGCCGAAGTGTGGTGATCATAACGTTACATATCAAGAGATAAAAGACAAAAGCAGGCAAGCAGCATTTAGGAAAAAAGGACTAGAAATTTGTTGAGCACTATCAAGGATTTGGAATGATCAGGTGCTGCAAGAAAATCAGAGAACTGGGGGGTAGATTGAATGTGACCTATCGCTTGCTGAAAGGGCAGATCAATTATGTGTTAGTCGTGTTTATTATGTTTATTTATTATGCAGTAGGATCTGACAGTTTAAAACTACACTGAAAATCTAGGATTTAAACTCTCATTAAAACCTTGAAATAAATGGACAGTTTTAGGATTTAACAAAATAAAAAAAGACATAATGATTGACAATATGAAATATTTGAAATTCTGTATTATTTCTAGATGACAATTCAAATGAGTAAATTAGTGACACTGATCGTTTGACTGTGTGTTTTCAGTGAAGCCTAGACAGTCTCATGGCACTTTGTAACTGCTTTACGCTTTGGCGAATTGGTGGTGAATTTGTATGATCTCATTTGTGTGTTTTCGTATGATCTGATGGTTAAGTTCAGGGGTGGATATTTATGCTTACTATTTTTCTAAAAATCATATGTTTTTGTACCAATCAAATTGTCAAAAATCAAGATTTGCCAAAACAAAAAACAGTTATCTCTTCGGGTCATCTCAGTTTATGCTGGATCACATGATTTCGACTTCTTCACAAACTTGTGGATTTCATGCAAGCTCAAATGATGATGTCATTAAAGCAAACAGAGGACAAACCAAATAATAAAAGAGATTTTGAAAATCATAAATTTTTCATGTTCTCTTTTCACTCAAATTATTAGGCTGATAATATAACATTAAATGCAAAAATGCTATTAAGAAATGCAAAAAAGAAAAACATTTTCAGTCTCATACTTTTAGATCCCACAGCACAGTGTGCTCAAAATGTGTAATATAGTATATTTTAAGTATCTGTGACAGTGTTAGAGCCATTTTGGTGTGTAAACTCCTCTGTTCCTGGGCTGCTGAAGTGAAATCTTACTAAAAGTCTGTGGTGAAACTTGCTTGCTAACATCAAAATGTCAGGGCACTTCCTAAGAATCCATCTCTCTTTTTGACCTGTCACTAACTTTGTTGCTTGTCGCAGTTATCAGAATCAGATTCAGCTTGGACTGTCTCCAATCAGCAACAATATGCCGTCAAACTCAGCCCAACTGCTGCAGTCAGCATGTGTGGATCATTTAGCTGTCAAAGTCTCAAATTTCTCTATTTTTGCCTTTCAGTGGTGGAATGTAACTGGGGTCTCACCATTTTTTTTTTTTCAGAGACTTAAGACAGCAGTACGCAACTATACATCAGTTCCAACACCAAATAGCCCCCATTTTGTTTTTTGTTTTTTGGGGGGTTTTTTTGCCTTTTAATCAGAAGTGGAGAAGAAAGAGGTGGACAAGATCAGAAAGACCACAAACCAGGATTCAAAATCAGGTCACCCAAAGCACAGCCTCAACTTGTTGGTTCTGATTATCACTCTTATTCCGTTAAACAGCAACATAGTTTGGCGTTTTATGGGTGTCTAGTGGTTTAAGTTTGATATTCTTGTTATTTAGCTGACCTGTATTGAGTCTCACTGCAATATTATTAGGACTGTGCTTGCCAATCTATGAACACTTTTTGCGCATGAGCTTTATCACTTGACTTGTATCTGTGGCTACAAACTCCAGCAAATATCTGCCAAAAACATGTCAAATAAAATGTTTTAGCTTAATCAAGGCATGTGTTCTCTGTTCCTTCATGTGGGATACATTAATGCCAGTTTGTGTCTCTATAAAAAAGTTTGCACGTGTGCATGCGTAGATGTGTGATTTTTCAGATCAGAGTCAAAGCCCCTTCCTTCTAATTCTCATCTCAAATGCTTTTAATGCAAAGTGCTGCTCTGTTATCATATCGGCATTTAACTTGAACTGTAAGGTGAACAGTGAGATGAGCAAAGATAAAAGAAATCCAAGACCATCCTCAGTCATTGCAAGCAATCTTTATGTGTTTATCTGCCTACATAAGCTTAAATTTAAATGTCAGTATTTGTATATTATTCTCCCAGTGCAGTTACTTGTTTGTTGCGAGTCTTAGAACATCTCAGAAGAACTCAATGTGCTCTATTGTCCTGAATAAACACTTCTGTGTTGCTCAAAAATGAACTATAAAATGAGAAAAGTGATCAAAGTCCTTCCATTATGGTCCGTTAATGGTTACCTGTATGCAGCCCTAGTGTATTTTAGAAAAAACTACACTATTAAATCTTAACACATACCATAATTTAGCCTGCTCTAGATCCATTGAGGCAAATGTATTTAAAATATAGCAAATTAATAGAATGAGCTGGCTGTGATTGTTCATTTGGCAGATGCTTTTATCAGTCAAACCCATGACCCTGCTATTGTTTGTGCTGAGCTCTACCAGTCAAACTACAGAAGAAAGTTGAATGAGCCTCAAGGCCGCTAACGTACATGGTACCAAAAGAGACTCAGAGACAATACATCAATAACAAAGCTGGAGGGGAAAACAAGAAAGTAATACAGGACAGGAATGTTTATCACTTTTCAATGAGGCCAGTAGCTAATGACATCAACGATCTTGCCTTCACACTTTCGGGACCTTAATTGTTGTGGTCCTTAAGGGAGAGCTGGCTGCACCCAGTGATTCACATGATGTCCTGGAGTTTAGTATGTGTAATTGGCATCCTTTATGCTATGATGCAAACCCCAAAGCAAATGTATGACTGATAACCACAGGGGTCAAAATGTCCAAAAATGCTGGACTTTTTGTTCTGCATATTCTGTGCCTTTGATGCGCAACACCACCTCCATTGCATTGCAGGGGGAAGGTCATTGGGTACCTACACACATCAGATATGTTACTGAGTACATGAGAGTTGGCAGAAATCCTATGGCAGTGATCAGAAAGCTTCACACCAGGAAAGAAATATTGGAGAACGCATATGAATGAGTCATTATTGTGTGCTTTGGGGCCCCCTGCAGCTTAATGAAAGAACCGCGTTAAGGAGAAAATCTCACAATGTGATTACTCACTTACCTGGAAAAATATCAGCCCAACGTCCACAATGTGTCACTCAAAGTGGTTTAGTTACCAGCATTCTTCAGAACACATTATTATTTTTGTGTAAACTATCCATTTAAAGCCAGACAAGAATGTAAGTTCGTTCAGCTCAAGGTCAGTACTTGTCATTTCTCTCCCTCTTTCGGTTCTCTGCTTTCTGAATTTTTGAGATCAGAAATCTCTTTTTTACTCTTCAGAGGGAAGCAAACCGTCAAATTAAACTCTTGGTTGCTTTGTCTGTTTGGGCTTTGGGGAACTAACTCATTTTCTTTTTCAAAGTTGTTGTGCACAGTTCTCAATTTGCCGGAACATGATCTTCAATATGGAAAAAAAATGTAGTACAATTAGATTTGTGGGTGGAAAAGATAACCTAGCCTACCTGAATGGAGCCAGCACGAATGTGCGTTTGATAAAACCAATACCTAAACAGCTTTATGTTGGGTGTCAGTACGTCCTCTTTTTCCCA
>JAFVLL020016214.1:7627-22136 GCA_021397915.2 Tor tambroides
CGGTAAAGTTCAAAATAAATATATAAAGTTAAACATAACTTTGTGCTCAGCCAAAATGATATGACCAGGAACAAATAATAGATTCATGAGACCACAAATGCTTGTTAAATATACCCAAAACGAATTGTATATCATGTTTAATCACTACAGAGACATCGGAGCCGGCGGCAAATGTTGTAAGGACTAGCCAAGCTAAGGCTGCTCTGGCGGATACGTGAGCACTGAGCTGATACATGAGGTGATCGCCTGGAGCTCCGAAATTGAGATAGCAAATTTTCCAAATAGGTGCTATCTTTATAAATAAACCGCAGATTTGAGTTTTAAACAACTACATTCTCGCCTGAAAAACTCTTAAAACTACATTTCATGACAGAATAACAGTAATATTTTGAAAATTACACAGGTTTTTGGACAATGACGTTTCAACAGCCCACAAGAACAGACAAGAACGCATATTGAGAAACGGCTATTGTCTGTGTGAAAATATAAAATGATAAAATACACTCTTATATTTTTTTGTATTTGCGCACTCTGATGTAAATAAGCCTAACACTCATGGACAGCAGAGTGTAACGAGTGAAGGAGAACTTTTATCCCCTTGTATCATGCAAAAGTGACGATTCTAGTCAACCAATCAACGTTCTGCAGTGAGATTAGCTCCACCCTTTTGGTACCCTTTGCTGTGCTAGGGACCCCAACGGAAGGGTACCAAAAAAGTGGTAAGGTGCGGTTTGCTATTTTGGTACCGTTCACAACTTCTGACAATGGAAACGGACATAATTGCGTACCGTACCGTACTGTACCGAACCGTACCGCTCAGTGGAAACGAGCCATTAGGCAGCGGTTTGCATTTAGGTGAATCTTAAATGGTTAAATTTATAAATACGCTTTTGACAGACACATTCTTGCAACAAATAAATGCGTAGACTTGATGATTTATGTCACTCATTACTGCATCAAAAAATGTGATTCCTTAAAAAAAAAAAGTGCTGGAGTGCTGCCTGTGCAATAACACACGGGGTCCCACTGGGGAATTCTTTCAGCTTAAAAGTTGGTTTTACTATCACGCTTCACACATTCATCTTCCCTTGACTTATTGCCTCTGTTTTTTAAGCTTTCCAAGCATACATATGTGTACCTTTCTTAGTCTCTCCCTCTTTGCTCTTATTTCTCTCAATTGCATTTCTCTCACTGTCACTCAATCCTTCTTTGACTTTCTGCATCTCTTCTTTCTCTTGCTCTCCTCATTGTGTCTCTCTCTCTCCTAGGGTCAATCTTGACCCCTCTAAACGCCAGGGCTCTAATAAATCAGTGTCGGGTTGTACTCTTCCACAGGGATCCAAAACAGTTAGTAAGTTCCCCTGTCTGCCTCTGTTTGGCTGTCTGTTCCCGCTGCACGTCTGTCTGTGTCTGCACATGGCATGCCTGTCTGCATGCAGTCTCCTTTGCAGAACGTGTGTCTGGTAAACAGGATGTGAGGTTGAGGAAAGTTTGGATGATGGTGCATGGAGGTTTTGTCTCTTATCGGTTTGCATGCATCCAGGAACACACAATTTTTTTTATTCTATATGACCCATTACACATCGCACAGATCAACATCGGTCAGCCAGTTATATTGACCTGCTAGCAGTTGGACAGGCATGAGAGATCCAGATATATACGTTTGTATTTTTTTTGTTGGTTATGGTGGAGTTGTGTTACATGGAGCAGACACTGTTAGGGTAATGCAGACCATCTGAAAATGTGTTTCTTCGCAGGGTCACAAATGAATCTGAGGGAGTCAGCAGATCTTCGGTCACAGGGTGAGTCCGCTTAGGAATCTTTTAACATTACAAACTGGTTTGGGCCAAGCAACTGAACTAAATGCCAAGTGTACATCTGGAAGATCATGTTATGACATTTTGATTAAACATTACAAGGCAATTTATTTTTAAAAATGAAACACGAATGAAGTGTTCGCAATAAGATCTGTAACATGCATTTACAAAATTGATAGGATGAACTTGATTTCATTGACAACTTTAAGAACAGACTTTGTCAACAGATTACAATGGTAGAAGAATATTAAATTGAGCTGTGGAAAAACTGAAGCTGAGACTGAGCTGACAATGCAGTGCATTGTTAAACTTCAGTATGAGTACAGTTGATAACAACGCAGAAAAGATGCATTCTTTTAAAGATGCAAACTTTATTTTTTGTAGTCTCTTTTTTAATTTCTTTCAAAGTTTTAATAAGCATAATTTTTACATAAAATTTTGCCAAAAGCATCAATACACACACAAAGTGAAGGAAAAAATGATCTCTCTATTTAACATAAAAAGAATAGAAATAAGTAGTAATAATAAACCGTAGTACTAAAAATAATAACATGATAAATTTTAATAAAAAATTAGAATAAAAGCAGTATTTGCTTTCTAAATATGTGAATCTCAAATGAGAGTTTTTCAGATTTTCTATTTTTTTTTTTCGTAAATCTCTCTCAGTGCTGGTGTTTCTCTTCATACTCTGTTTCTTTCTCTTTCACAGTGGCCATTTATCTGGGAATCAGAAAGCGCCCGAGCCCTGGAGCAGGGGAGGGGGGTGGGATGTAAGGAGTCATCTCTCCCGTCCCCCCCGGGCCCCTGCAGAAGTGGTACTGGCCTTGCGTGAGGCGGCGAGGGGATGCGGCTGCCAGGTCCGGCACGCTGGCCCGTTTCTGCTGTGCTGCAGTCATGGGGCGGCAGGGTCAAAAGTCACTTTCCAAGCCGAGGTGTGCCAACTGAGTGTGGGTCCCGCAGAGGCAAACGGAGTACGCTACACACGCCTGTGGGGGGCCCCCCTCGCCTTCAGGCACATCGCATCGCAGATCTCTAAAGAGGTGGAGCTCTGAGGGGACGGGGAGGAGACTTGACTCGGATACGTCCCCTCACTATATCCGTCATTATAGCGAACTGACGTTGACCCACCCACCTATGTGTTATAGACTTAAAACAACATCCGATCCCTCCTCCAGTCAACACTCAACACACAGCGAAACTAAACACACGTACACATAAACAAACACAATCACCTTAAAAGCACGGGACACTCAACCCTGACAATATGGAAACCTAAAGTACAAAAACAAGCACACCCCTTCCATGCACAGCATAAACCTGAGCACTTCTTAACATGGATACACACACACTCTGAAAAGCCTCATTCACCGCATCTGGATTGAATCCAGTTTAGTATTTTTATTCTCATTCTAGTCATGAAATTCTTAAATAATTGATGTCATTCTTTTTTTTAACCACTTTTGTATGTTTTCAACAAGTCTTGACATTTTAAACGGGTCATCATTTTTATGTTTTTATTTTAAACGGGTCATCATTTTTATGTTTTTGTGATTTAATGTGTCTTACATTTCTTAATACTGAGTCATTGACAATGTAGGACTGTAGCTGCCAATGAACTATATGCACAAATGTGACGTTGGCAAACTTATCCTAACTTCATCATAGCTCACGGTGCCCAACCAAATCCACATCGCTGGCGACCGCAAATTTGATCAGGCTGCAAGCCAACCATCCACACTTTGTTTTTGAGATTGTCCAAGCTAAATTTTGTTCCCTAGGAAATCTGTTTTTCTGATGTATAGTGCCAGTTTACTTGCTTCCTACCAATTTTAATTTAGAAGAGACATTTAATGCCAAATGACTTTCCCTGACCCTTCGCGAACAGGCTCTGTGATTGGTTGGTTCTAGATATTAATCCTTTATTTCAATTCCTATTCAGTGATCCTTTGCAAATAGAGTCACCTCTCCCTTTACCTGGTCAGAGTGGACTTGAGGTTACCGCAAAAGTGATTTTACAGAGAGAGATTGTTTTAGTGTTCAGTGTTATTAAAGACACGTTTCCTGCATTGTAGATATCTGAATAATTTGGAAAAAAAGACCTATTGGATCATATTGGATATTATTTAATTGTCAAACAAAACAAAAAAAAATTCAAATTAGATTTAAAATTTAAACATTGATTCTTTCCACCTCCAGTATTAAAAATGAGCAGATAAGTAAATATCAAATACAGAAATGGTGTTAGCATTGCAAAGTATGTTGTGGCTTAGTAATTGCCAACATTATGCCACAGAGTCACATTCAATAGCACATGTATGTTATTGTATGTTTACTTTAAAAATCACCAGATATCTAAAATGCAGGATGTTATCATGCAGGAGTGCAGGAAGAAGTTCAGTGCTCTTACTGCTAGAATATATTTTAGGGGCAAAATGCACCAACAGGGTTTTGAAAAGAGTTGTTTTTTGATTCAAAGTCAGTTGCACTTGCAATCTTGTGATAAAATAGCATTATGTATGTCTATTTCCATTGCAGCGTCTTAACAATGCTGTGTAACATAAATAGAGATGCAGATTTAGATTGGACCACAGACATAGTGTCATGGACAGGCCATGTTTTTGCTGTACCTCATGATGGTTTTTAGCCATATGCGAGTTTGTCTCTTTAACAGATGTGGAAGCATGTTATTATTGACTTAACAGGGATTTCATATGCTGGTTTGACACCTGAATAAAAGAAATGCGCTGCTTAAGATTATTTTTCATGAGTAGAAATAGGTTTGTTTGGAGCTTTTCTGTGCTTTTTTCAAATAATACTCTTGGCTTGCTTTTTGACTAAACCAGTTCTGGTCATTTGTTGTATAACAAATCCTAACTTTGCAATAGTTGTCAATTTGGCAAGCATAAAAATAAACAGCAATTCACAAGCGAGTGGATCAAAATGTAACTGTGAGTGGTGATAATTGTGCAATAGCAGTAGATGTTACTGTCAGGTTTAGAAGATGTTTCTATCTTAATGTAAAGCCATGCTTCGGCCCTGTTGGTGCTGCCAGCTTGTAGACAGTGAGATACTGAGCAGATACATGGATTCAAGTAATGAGTTGTTGTTTTTTTTTCAGTTGGGAACGTGTATAGGACAATTCTTGCTAGTTCAGTTTGAATAAACAGGTTGATTTAATAGGGTTGGTCTGTTAAGTTTTGATTGGGGAGTCATTGTGCTATCATGTGTGGAATATATAGTAGATACTAAAGGATTATATTCTACTTTCTCCATGTTTGTGATGGCATCTCCCTCCATTCATGAGAGGGTGTCGGATTATCGTACAGAAAACAAGCTTGGTTCTTGATTTTGATTGTCTGCAGCAAGTAGGTCAAATACTTTGAGATGCTTGAAAGTTTAGTTGTGATGACTGACTCCACAGGAATCACTGTGGCACATCACCTTTGACCTTCAGCCACACAGTGAGCCCTCAGACCACAAGTCTGCCATCTCTTTATCAATCCACTTTTTTGTTGTCTCGTTCACTTTATTCTCTGCCTTTGTGCCACACATAAGCAAAGACACCCAGTTTCTCCTCGTCCGATTGCCGAATCACTGGAAATCCTTGTGTCATTGTTCTGTCTGCTCTGTGACTGGACTCCTCTTGTGGAGACGCTTCCTGTTTCAAACTGAACAGGGTAAGGACTGGACGTACTGGATCAGTCTGAACCGGTCTCCACATCAGACCGGCTCTATCTGGTTTGGACTGCTGAGATCTGTATCTGTTCGATGAGATCTGTATCTGTTCGATGTCCATTAAGACCTCTGTGCACTCATGTTGACTTGAATCAGCTGCATCCTATGGCTCTGTGGGTTTGTACCCATGTTTGGCCACCGGAAGGCGCCAATGTCTTAAATGTGAACACTTCAATTTGTGTATATTTGCACAGGTACTTAATTTATTTTCTAGAATAATTATCTTGGGAGAAAAAAAAAATCATGGTTTATATCAGTCAGACTCTGGCTGTATATAAAGATTATGATACTGATGATAATATTGTGAGTATAGTATATACAGTATCTTAGAACTCCAGGTTAAATCATAGCTAGAGCAGAGACCCTCTGCTAGCTCTCCAGACGTTTCTATGTGTGCTGAAGTGAAACACTAACCTGCAATCCTGCATGATTCAGAGCAAGGATGGAGAAAGAGAGAAGACAAATGTGAAATAACAGGACGGGCAAAAGCAAAAGAATTCGAGGGAGAGAGAGTGTGTATGCGTGTGCATGTATGTGTGAATGTGTGTGTCTGTGTACTGCGCTACTCTGTTGCCCTGCCTCCCTCTCTCTGCTGGTAGGATATGTTTGTTTGTGTGAGAGGATTAGGGCAGACTTTTGCTCTGGCAGCCATACTTGACCTGGAGTGAAAGTGTGTCGTTATGAATGAGCTTTTTTAATGTCCAAGGCATTAAAAAACAGAGTATTAGAGAGAATCGCGATTCGGGCACGTCACATCTGAATGGTAAATCCCTCCAGTTCAGTGTTGTGCTGTCTGTGACGTAAATTGTCTGCTATGACATTGGGTTTCTCATGATGCATTTAGCTAATATGCAATATGACGAGAGAAGTCAGGCGGACAAACTATATATATATATATATATATATATATGAGAGTGAGCAAGAGAGAGACAGAGAGATTCAAACCTTGATGCTGTTTGCAGAAAGTCATTTTTTCCCCAGAGGTGTTTGCACCTCTGGCCGAATATTAAAAATGGAAACAAAAGATCTTGAGAGAAATAAACTTCACTGATGTTGGCATCTTTGCTTGTGTTTGATTATTGTGTCATTTTTATCCAGATATATGGGAATGTTGTGGTGTGCAAAATTCTATTCTTTTTTATGGGTACTTTATTTGTCGCCTGGAAAAGATAAACATCTTTTTTTTTTCTTTTTTTTTTAAATCATAATATATGATATATTAAATTATTCATCTAAACTGTTTCATCTAAACTTTGAACATACACTCTAAAAAATGTTGGGTTAAATATGGACAAACCCAGCAACTGGGTTGTTTTCAACCAACAATTGGGTTAAATGTTTAAACCAACCTTCTGGGCAGTAACCCAACCGCTGGGTCAAAAACAACCCAATAGCTGGGTTTGTCTATAGTTTACCCAGTGCTGGGTTGTATTTAACCGAGTTTTTTATAGAGTGTATGAACTCATTATAAAATGAATAGTTTATGCATATATGTATGTGTATACACACACACATTTATAAGTGTATATAATATATATAATTTGATAAAATAGAAGACATGTTTATGTTTTATGGGGTATTTTTATTTAAATACAACTTGATTGACTCACTTTTTACAACCAAGACTGAAATTAAGGTGAAGCCTCGACGGCAGGCGCTCATACCTGCGCCGGGAATCTGATCCCAGGATGTTACCAACTGAACAGAAAAGTGGAAAAAATTGATGGCGAAATGACATGGAAAATAAAGAAGGGAAAAAAGGAAAGCAAGACAGATGCAAAGTTGAGACTGTCTTTTTGAGCAGCAGTTTCCTCTGCATTGATGTCAGATTGCACAATGGACTGTAAAAAAAAAAAAAAAAAGACAAAGACGAGGAAAAAAGGAAGGGCTCCCGCTTTACTTCTGGGCAGGGATCATGCTGTCGATAGACTCGCCCTTCTCCAGCTTCTTCTCCATCTCAACCATCAGCTTGACGCCATCAACCACACACTGCACTTGCTCAACCTCTGAAGAGCCAATACGGTCAGCATTGGAAATGTCAAACACTCCACCAACGGAAGCGGTGTCCACACCACCTGAGAAAATAAATGAGGATGGAGGTCAACAAATGGAGCACATTTTAACTATACCACATCTTCATGACGTTCATATCATCAATCAACATTTGTACAGTGTGTTCAGGCAGGGTTTGTATACCTGTGCCACGCTTCTGCAGGCGCAGTCTGGTCAGGATCTCGTCAAACTTGGCATGTGTGCTCAGCTTGGGCAGCTTGACGTGGACACCACCACGCAGGCCTGTGCCCAGGTTGGAGGGGCAGGTCAGAACAAAACCAAGATGCTCATTCCACATGTAATCATGGTTGTGCTTCTTGAAAATATCCTCAATCTGTCGAAGCAGAACATACACATGCTCACACACTGCAGGCAACAACAGAGGATTATGTATGTGCATTTATGTGTGCAGGTTCTCCATACCCTCTTAAGACCAACGCAGAAGCGCTTGAACACTTCCTTCATGTTGCCACCCTTCTGCATGGAAATGACACGCAGGTGATCCTCCTCGTTCACCCAGACCAGGAAGGTCTTGTTCTCATTGTGCCTGTGTTTAAAGCATAGGCCTCACTTAAACCACTGCACCACAGTTTAGTTACAATTCAAAACCTAATTTATATCACACTTTAATATTCTATAGGTTCAATCTCCCTCACACAATACATCAGAACGTTTCATTGTATCACAATCCGTTCGTCTTTGTTTGCACTTTTTGCAGGTTACACCAGTAGGTGGCAGCATGTGTCTGTCTTCATGAGTGAGTCACTGAATCATTCACGCAAAGGATTCATTCAAAAACACTGACTCATTCAGGAATGAAACACTACTGTATGCTGCTCGGATACGGAGTACACGTGGTTTCTTTTACTTAACAAAAAGTAACCGGCAATATTGTGTCTAAAATGTGAGTTACTCAATATTAACTTATTTTTAATATAATGTTGATATTACACTCGCCATCATGCAATTGGTGTGGCTGTTCACGTGGGTAATCAGAACAACAGCATTCTTGCTCCTGTGGTGTTGATTAATTATATATCATCCTTGTTCGGTCATTTGGTATGTCTCACACTGGACCTCACATTTGTCAGAAAAGTAAAGTTTCATAAAATTAAAACAAGTTTCAGAAAGTAACCATTACATTCTAAAGTAAGAAATTACAGTAGTTTACTCTTCACAAGGCATAACAGTCAATTTTATAATGGTTACTTTTCTGAAATGAGACAACCTTGATGATGTATGTGACTGACAAATGTGACCTACAAAGGGTGCAGCCTTTGAAATGAGACGGCAATTGATAATTGTGATTTGACTCACCAAATACCTCTGGCATCGGGCCAGTCGCGGGCCATACCAGCAGCCAACAGCAGGGGGGAGACGGGTTTGTCAAAGAGGAAGTGGTCAGCGATCAGCTGCTCCTGCTCAGCATCAGTCATGGATGTCAGGGGGTAGTATTTGCCCTTGAATTCTCCGTCCAAGCTGTTCAGTGCTAGAGAAAGAAGGATTTCTTAAGCTTATACTGATTCTTATGCATACTCTCATTCTACAGATGACAACGTTATTGTAGAATTACTGTGCTATACACCCTTACTAATAAAAATCAAAACTAATAAAAATTACAAAAGCACTAAAAATTACTAAAACTTTAGACTGAAAACTGTAAATATAAAAATAGAAGTGTATACAAAATATCAATTCTAAATAACATTGATTTGTGCACACATGTACTGTAACGACAGCATACCTTCAACAGACAGCTTCTCCACAGCTCTGCGCTCTCCACGGCTGTTGTGGGGGGGCAGGGCGTATCCCTTAATGCTGCGGCCGGTACGCACACGGCTACTGAGAACATAGTTGGGGTCCAGGTCATCTCCACCCTACAAGTAGAGATTTAATTCATTTCAGAACATTGCCAAATTGGTCCAGGAATGGGAGAGACGCTCTCAGGTCTAAATGTAGACTGATCTATTTTTACTAAGTCTCCACTGCCTCCCATTTACTTTCACATAATCTCAAACTTTTACAAAATTCTATGAACACATTGCAATGTGTTCTGCCTGTATCACTTAATGTTTTATACGTTATTAAAGTGTTCCTACACAGTCTGACAGTTGAGAGTTTCCTTAGACTCACATGTTAATCACATCTTTGCCGTGTTATTTTATCATTTACCACATACAAATCCTAACACTGCTATTAACTTGTGGTGGTCTGAGCTGTCAGTCGCTTGAATTCATTTCTGTGAAATACAGCTATCAGAAGTTTCTCGCATGCTTACCACGGGATCTTATTTTAAAAATAGCCAGCAGAGGGAACCTGTCCCATACGTGTCAGTAGGAGAAAGAGAAGCATGTCCCAGGGTTTTTATAGCTGTATCCGATTATGCTCTCAGAGCAGCTGCATATCACACGTTTGACATCTGCTCCCACACTTCAGAACAGGTCAACCAAACTAGTTCTTCACCCAATATATTTGAGCATGCACAAAATTAAAAATATATCAACACATGACTTTCACAAACACTCCAGTACTTCTGTCATGAAAAAGAACATACATCTGCATATGAAACATCATACATATGAAATTGGAAAATTTATGCAGCCCCACAAACCACTTCCGTTTTACTTTAGACGTTTTTGTTTTGCTTCTTTTTCGGGGAGTGTTCCGCTAGCTTGCATTTTTTCTAAATTATTTTATCTCATTGATTTTTTTAAATGATTTATTTTTCATTTTTAAGATATTTTTTCTTAAGCTTTCTCTCTTCTCTCCCTCAGGGAATAATGGTTATTCAAGAATGTTGTCTTTACCTGCACACAAGACAATAAAAGTGGTAACAGTCCTTGGGATCAGATCCTGTTCACCAAAGCTGAAATAGGGGTCACCCAAGCAAGAAGAGTCTGATATGGGTTTATATACCGCCAACCCCTGCAGCCATTGGCTAGCCCATTTTAGAGCTCACTGAATTCTGATTGGCTGGCCCCAGTCTCTTATGCCCTGTTTAGTGTAAGAAAGGCTTCAATTTAGATCCCAGGCATCTTAGATGAGGTGGCAGCTGTGGGTCGTGCCCCCCCTCCCTCCCATATCCCTTTACACTTCCCGCCCCATACATAGCTTTCAAGTAGGGTATAGGTTGGAGGAGGGGTGGTGGGGCATGGAGGGTCTACCATGCTAAAAAGGCTGAGCAGCACTTTTGCCAAACATACCACGGATATTAGAAGTGCTCACGTCAGGCCGATGGCTTTGGAAAAAAATCAGCTGGTAGGCTCTGTCCATCACATCATTCTTAGTGCAAATTCACTTAGCGGTTTTGCAGGTGAAGTCTGCCACAGTGTTATATTTACTTCATTTATTTATTCATGTTAGATGGCATATTTATGCAGTGGGGTAAAAAATCATCAGCTGCCACTTCAGAATGAACTGAACGTGAATTAAGGAAGACGTGATGTGAAAGTCAATTTGATAGATTCTCAGTTGTGCACCAACAATTCCATCTCATGAAAAGTCGTAATTTGAAAAACACACAACTCAGACCTAAACATAAGCATAAAGCCCAACCCCTAACCCTAACCATGACTGCAATTGTATGATCCAAGTCAGAGGATAACATAATTTTGCCAGAATTCTTACATCTCTAATTACGTTGCCATGAGAGTATGTTTACTGTTGTGTCTACTTTTTCGTATTTACGCAATTCAAAATTAGGTATTTCCATCTCCAGTTCCGATCACGCGCACACATACATTTTCCCACTCAGGGAGGCCCCGTGAGTGTCCCCAGTACTAGAGTCTCTGGATATTATGGGTAACCCCCTCCCCCAATATATCTGTCTAACAATCCATTCAGCTGCAACTTGTATAACACATTTGATACATTTTGTTAAGTAATGCATTAAGAATTCAATTGAACTGTACTGGTTTATTTTATCTTTGTGCCTCAAGGCTTTAGGTGACACAGGACTCTAATGCTAGTCCAACTGTCTCCAACATGGCACCAAGTGTGAATAACAGGCCTGCCATGGCTCACATGCTTACCAGCAGCTGTCATGTATGCATATACATATCAGAACAACTTATCATAGAGATAAACGCTAAATTATGCTCAATTCGTTACTCTGACTTAAAGATTTAGTGTGGCTCCAGGCATGTTTCAAACACAGATTCAAGAGATATTAATATTTGAGGACTGGTTGTTTGGGGAGGGTGTAGTATCTATGGCCAGTACTGGATATATAAGGGGGAGGGGTCGTTCACTGGCCTTGCCCTGTGGTGTCACCCCATGTCCCCTTACTCACACAGCTGTCTTCTGTTTGTCCCTGTACAAATAGTAAGCTTGCCGCTAGATCGATCTATCTAGTAGTAGTTTTTTAGAAATACTGAGCAGTATTTTTAAGTACATTTAAGTACACTACTATTCAAATGCTTGGGTTCTGTAAGATTTTTTGAATGTTTTTGAAAGAAGTGTCTTATTTTGAAAGTAGTGTTCCTTAATATTGTTGAGCAAACTGTGACACATTTTTTCAGGATTCTTTGATGAATAGAACGTTTGAAAGAACAGCATTTATTTTAAAATAGAACAGTAGTGAATGTGATAAATGCCTTCCAATCACTGAACATTATTTCTTTCAGTTGGGTGTGTATAGTCATGTCTTATCTTTCTAGGTCAGTGAGATGGTGTCAGAATGGTGTGCATGTGGAAAAGGAGGAAGGTTGCATAACATTAGTGTGTTTGCGTATACAGTGAAACAACACACTCAACTCCAGCTACTACAGGACAGTTACACAACATAAAGTGAAGACAGTGTGAGAGTTTTAAAAAGTCTTCTTACTCATTTGCATTTCTATAGGTACTATTGTTAAACATATACATAGTGTGCAATACATCCGATTATAATTTTTTTTTTTTTGAAGTAAACAGAGAAAAAGGGAACCTTACTAAAGTCTCAAATTATCTGTCAAATGATGTCCTGTTAAGAAATACAGCCAGGGAGTGGTGTAAGATGCATGGTTGGTTAACTACTAACAAACTAGAATGAAAACTACCAAGTCTCATTTAAAACACATACATATTACACAAACCGAATGTGGAAGTGGAAGTGAGACTTGGAATTCAAAATGTCTTGCACTGAATCTCCGTGGAGAATTATATGTTGTATGTATGACTCTGTGGGTCTGGGAAGGCCATGTCATCATCATGTTCAGTTGTCTTGGTAAGCATAGCAAGTTAACAAGCAGCAGTGCGGCTAATAATATACTTGGCCTTTGGCAGGGTAGCGGGTAACATGAGTCTAAACACTCCATATGACCTTCAGCCAAAGCTGGTTTTTAAGGTACAGTGTGTGCACGTCTGTTACAGCTTGTACATTTCTGCACAATTTTTGTTTTATCTCCTAGGATGATTCATTGCTGCATATTTTATTTAATTTTTGAATACATGTAAATATGCCTATGTGCTTGCATGCTTGTAAAAAGTGTTAGGTAGCGGGACAGGCAGGAGGTCTCACAGGTCATCTGAAGTGGTGTGGAATTTCATTTTCAATTCATATAATAGTCTGACACTTACTATATTTGGTATTCCTGAATGATGCACGATACTATGCACTAATAATGTCTAATTACATTAATTAAATTGAATTTACTGCAATGCAATTGATGCCTAAATGCATGGAAAATGCAACTCTGCAGGTCTGTTATGTGTCAGGATGGGATGTGTCCATCAAATGATGTTAGTTTGCCCAGTTGAGTCTGAGAGTGGAGAGAACATATGAAATATTAGCTAATCAACCAATACTAACTTGAGCTATATTTAATAGCTATACCAAAAACTGCAGCAGTATCTAAGAAATAGCGAAGCATTCAAGTTTATTTTGTTACTGTATCAAGTATGTGATGCATGATGTCAGAAAGGATGACCTGTTTTTTTGAGTTAATGAGTGTGTTTTTGTTAAACTCTCATGACCCTAATCTCTCTCTCTTTTCAACACTCCTACATCCCATCCTCCGTCTCTCCCTCTGTCTCTCTGGGTTGTATTGCATTGACTCAGCAAAGAACTCGATCAGTGAAGTTGATATAAATCAGAATTTGATGTTAATGATTAATGACAGAACTTAGCATGACGCATATGGATACAGATTAAGTAAACAATTAGTTTACAAAAGTAAATTGATTGTACACTACGAAACTTTTCAGTAACTGTACTGCATTATATTTCAATTGCTTTTAATGTCTTTAATGTGTTCCACTCTATGTGAGAATGCCACATGAACTTGAGGACCGCACAATCCAACTCAAAATGTTTCATATCTAATACATGACAAGAATATACTTATATTCATACAGACATACAGAAAGAGCAATCTGTGCTCAGGAAGCAGATGTACACCATATAAAGTGATGCATTGTTGTTATTTGTGTTTCAGATCCTTTAGATACAGAATTCTAGAACTGCCCATCAGTAGAGACAGAACAACCAACAACTCTCCCTGATGGCCACCTGCTGCCACTGCAATCTGAAAACAAGAAAGAAGGGTGATGTGAGGATTATGAGAATATGATAAGACACACAGTGACTACATTTACATGGACATCAGTAATCTAATTATTTACCTTATTCTGAATAAGACAATATTATGATTAAGGTGTTTACATGAGTTGCTTTTAGAATAATTCTTTCATGTTCCCGTTTTACATGTTACAGTACATAGATCGATTAATGGCATGTGTCATTACGTCACCACGCGACACCATCCGACGTCCCTCCAGAATTTCACGTATAAACATATAGTTCGTCTTCGCGATGATGCCATATACAGATTTGGGTGTTTCATTTTTAATTTTATGCAAGCTTCAAGTGCAGTAAATTATTTGTATGTGCATACAGACGACGGCGGTGTTGAAGCTCTTTTATT
>JAFVLL020016214.1:22236-34408 GCA_021397915.2 Tor tambroides
TCTGCTGGAAGGAAATGTTTGTTTGTGTGAGAGGATTAGGGCAGACTTTTGCTCTGGCAGCCATACTTGACCTGGAGTGAAAGTGTGTCCGTATGAATGAGCTTTTTAATGTCCAAGGCATTAAAAAACAGAGTATTAGAGAGAATTGCGAGTCGGGGCGCGTCACATCTGAATGGTAAATCCCTCCAGTTCAGTGTTGTGCTGTCTGTGACGTAAACTGTCTGCTATGACATTGGGTTTCTCATGATGCATTTAGCTAATATGCAATATGACAAGAGAGAAGTCAGATGGACAAACTATATATATGAGTGTGAGCAAGAGAGAGACAGAGAGATTCAAACCTTGATGCTGTTTGCAGAAAGTCATTTTTTTCCCCAGCGGTGTTTGCACCTCTGGCCAAATATAAAAAATGGAAACAAAAGATCTTGAGAGAAATAAACTTCACTGATGTTGGCATCTTTGCTTGTGTTCGATTATTGTATCATTTTTATCCAAATGTATGGGAATCTCATGGTGTGCAAAATTCTATCCCTATTCTTTTTTATGGGTACTTTATTTGTTGCTTGGTTGGAAAAGATATAGAACATCATTTGTTTTTTTTAATCAAAATTCATGTTAAATTATTCATCTAACTTTGAACAGATGAACTCACTATTCAGTTTGTATTCTACAATTTGAATAGTGTATATGCACACACATACTTCTAAATGTATATAATATATATATAATTTGATAAAATATAAGACGTTTATATGTTATATGGGGTATTTTTATTTAAATACAACTTGATTGATTCACTTTTTACAACCAAGGCTGAAATTAAGGTGAAGCCTCGACGACAGGCGCTCACACCTGCGCCGGGAATCTGATCCCAAGATGTTACCAACTGAACGGAAAAGTGGAAAAAAGTGATGGCAAAGTGACATGGAAAATAAAGAAGAAGGGAAAAAAGGAAAGCAAGACAGATGCAAAGGCGAGACTGTCTTTTCGAGCAGCAGTTTCCTCTGCATTGATGTTAGATTTCATGATGGACTGTAAAAAAAAAAAAAAAAAGACAAAGACGAGAAAAAAAAGGAAGGGCTCCCGCTTTACTTCTGGGCAGGGATCATGCTGTCGATGGACTCGCCCTTCTCCAGCTTCTTCTCCATCTCGATCATCAGCTTGACGCCATCAACCACACACTGCACTTGGTCAACCTCTGAAGAGCCAATACGGTCAGCGTTGGAAATGTCAAACACTCCACCAACGGAAGCAGTGTCCACACCACCTGAGAAAATAAATGAGGATGGAGGTCAACAAATGAAGCAGATGTTAACTATGCCACATCGTCATGACATTCATATCATCAATCAACATTTGTACAGTCCAGAACATTTGTTCAGCCAGGGTTTGTATACCTGTGCCACGCTTCTGCAGGCGCAGTCTGGTCAGGATCTCCTCAAACTTGGCATGTGTGCTCAGCTTGGGCAGCTTGACGTGGACACCACCACGCAGGCCTGTGCCCAGGTTGGAGGGGCAGGTCAGAATGAAACCAAGATGCTCGTTCCACATGAATCCATGGTTGTGCTTCTTGAAAATCTCCTCGATCTGTCGAAGCAGAACATGCAAATGATCACACACTGCGGGCAACAACAGAGGTCTATGTATGTGCGTTCATGTGTGCAGATTCTCCATACCCTCTGAAGACCAACACAGAAGCGCCTGAACACTTCCTTCATGTTGCCACCCTGCTGCATGGAAATGACACGCAGGTGATCCTCCTCGTTCACCCAGACCAGGAAAGTCTTGTTCTCATTGTGCCTATAATTAAAGCATAGGCCTCACTTAAACCACTGCACCACAATTTATTTACAATTCAAAACGTAAATTATATCACCCTTGTGTTCTATATTGTCTAGGTTCAATCTCCCTTAGGCAACACACCGCAAATTTTGACTGTATCGCACTCAGTTCGTCTTTGTTTGCACTTTCTGCAGGTTACACCAGTAGATGGCAGCAAGTGTCTGTCTTCATGAGTGAGTCACTGAATCATTCACTCAAAGGATTCATTCAAAAACACTGATTCATTCAGGAATGAAACGCTACTGTATTCTGCCCCAAGACAGAGAAGATGTGGTTTCTTTTACTTAGCAAAAACCTTCAAATATTGTGTCTAAATTGTGAGTTACTCAAAATTAACTTATTTTTATTATAATGTTGATATTACACTCGCCATTGTGCAGCTGGTGTGGCTGTTCATGCAGATTATCAGAACAACAGCACTCTTGCTCATGTGCTATCGATTAATTATATATCATCATCTTTGTTCAGCCATTTGGTATGTCTCTCACTGGACGTCGTATTTGTTGGAAAAGTAAAGTTTCATAAGTTTCAGAAAGTGACCATTACATTCCAAAGTAAGAAAGAAATTACAATAGTTTACTCTTCACAAGGCATAAGTCAATTTTATAATGGTTACTTTCCATAGACAAATGTGACCTACGAAGGGTGCAACTTTTGAAATGATATGGCAATTGATAATTGACTCAATGATTTGTCTCACCAAATGCCTCTGGCATCGGGCCAGTCGCGGGCCATACCAGCAGCCAGCAGCAGGGGGGAGACGGGTTTGTCAAAGAGGAAGTGGTCAGCGATCAGCTGCTCCTGCTCGGCATCAGTCATGGATTTCAGAGGGTAGTACTTGCCCTTGAACTCTCCGTCCAAGCTGTTTAGAGCTAAAATAAAATAGAAATATTAGATGAAAAACTTCAGCTTAAAATCTTAAATGGATATTAGAAATGTTAGCAGCTAATTGAAATAAAATAGGTTAAAGTGAAATACTAAAATTACTCAAATGAAACTACAAAACTAATAAAATGACAAAAGCACAACAAAATAACTAAAACTTTAAATTGAAAACTGTAAATATACAAATAAAGGTGTAGTCAAAATATCAACACTGAAATAGTATATAGATAATACTAAATAACACTGATGTGTGCACACATGCACTGTAATGACGGCACACCTTCAACAGACAGCTTCTCCACAGCTCTGCGCTCTCCACGGCTGTTGTGGGGGGGCAGAGCGTATCCCTTAATGCTGCGGCCGGTACGCACACGGCTACTGAGAACATAGTTGGGGTCCAGGTCATCTCCACCCTACAAGTAGAGATTTAATTCATTTCAGATTCATTCTCAAATACCTTTGAACAGTAGATTCTAGATATGAAGCATACCCATATGGATTGATTTTCATACTTATTTACTATCCCACATAATGTCAAGGAGACAGTTTACTGTTCTCTCCTGTCAAGGATTAATTAAGACCATCTATTGCCTATGTCTATTGATTTCTACCACTTCATAAACTATTTCTTATTTCTGTTTTGTACCTTCAGGTTCTCGAAGTTGAGGTCAGTCTTGTGCTTGTCAGTTGCCTTGTATCCACCGTGGCGGTCGGAAATGACAGGGTCTAAGAGATCCTTGAACACTTCATAGGACTCTTCATCACCAGCAACACAGCCGACGGTCATGATGAAGGGGTGACCTGGAGAAAAACGTCATCTCATCAGCAAATGAAGGAAGGAAACATGTTGTGCTTTCTGAAGTGGTCCAGGTTTGAAATATGTGGTAAGGATGTGACACTGATGTCTTTACTCACCTGGGTTGTCAACACCGGTCTGGATGGCATCGTCCAGGGTGAATCCAGTGGGGGTCTGCTTGTCCCTAAGCTTGGCATACATTTCCTTAGTCAGCACCTTGGCCATGTGGTTGTTGTGCTTGGTAAGGTCTGGATACTCATCATCAGCTGTGTAGTTCAGCTTGAAGTTGTTGTGGGTGTTTCCGAAAGGCATGATTGCGTTTCTAACACTGAAGATTGGACAAGTGAGAAAGAATATTTGCATTTGATTCCTTGAATAATCATATATTACTTCTACATACACATGTCTCACCTGTCTGATTCTAACTATTGGAATGTAAATTTGAGTAATTCTGTTTAGTCAGTTAGGACTGAAAAGAGTTTTCTCAACCAAGCGTCCCACCAAAAGCTGCAGACACTATAGCATTATGTTTATATAAAAAATTGCAATAAAAATGACCATTTTAGTATATCCAGATGGTTTCTAAATGTTTTACAGCATGCTGACTGAAATCAATGAAACTGTATTCAGTGCAGAAACATAACTGCTTAGACATCAGCTTCCAATGGATTGTGATGAATGATAACCTGAAACACAAAGTCTGGTATCCTAGCAACTTCCACTTGAGGTGCTCTCTTGTTATATGATATGTCTGATTGGTCCAGGAATGGGAGAGACACTCTCAGGTTTAAATGTAGACTGATCTATTTTAAGGTCTCCACTCCCCCATTTACTTTCAAACAAACTCAAACTTTTTCTGAAATACTCTGAACATATTGCAATGTATTCTGACTTTATAGTCACTTAATGTTTTATATGTTATTCAAATGTTCCTACAAAGTCTGAACTTTGAGTTTCCTTAGACTCATATGTTAATCACATCTTTGTTGTTTTATTTTATTATTTACCACATACAAACTTAATACTGCTATTAACTTGTGGTGGTCTCAACTGTGAGTCATTTGAATTAATTTCTGTGAAATACAGCTATCAGAAGCTTCTCGCATGCTAACCACGGGATCTTATTTTAAAAATAGCCAGCGGAGGGAACCTGTCCCATATGTGTCACTAGGAGAAACAGAAGCATGTCCCAGCATTTTTATAACGGTATCCGATTATGCTCTCAGAGCAGCTGCATATCACACGTTTGACATCTGCTCCCATATTCCAGCACAGGTCAACCAAACTAGTTCCTCACCCAAAATATTTGAGCATGCACAAAATTAAAATGATATTAACAGATGCCTTTCACAAACACTCCAGTACTTTTTAACATACATCTGCATATGAAACATCATACATATGAAATTGGAATATTTATGCAGCCCCACAAACCACTTCCATTTTACTTTAGACTTTTTTTTTTTCTTTTTCAGGGAGTATTCCACTAAAACAGAGCTTGCATTTTTTCTAACGTATTTTATCCTATTGAATTTTTCTGAATTATTAATTTTTCATTTTTAAGATAATTTTTTCCTTAAGCTTTCTCTCTTCTGTCCTCCCAGTGAATAATGGTTATTCAAGAATGTAGTCTTTACCTGCACACAAGACAATAAAAGTGGTAACAGTCCTTGGGATCAGATCCTGTTCACCAAAGCCGAAATAGGGGTCACCCAAGCAAGAAGAGTCTGATTTGGGTTTATATACCTCCAACCCCTACAGCCATTGGCTAGCCCATTTTAGAGCTCACCGAATTCTGATTGGCTGGCCCCAGTCTCTTATGCCCTGTTTAGTGTAAGAAAGGCTTCAATTTAGATCCCAGGCATCTTAGATGAGGTGGCAGCTGTGGGTCGTGCCCCCCTCCACTCCCATATCCCTTTACACTGCCTGCCCCATACATAGCTTTCAAGTAGGGTATAGGTTGGAGGAGGGGTGATGGGGCATGGAGGGTCTACCATGCTAAAAAGGCTGAGCAGAACTTTTGCCAAACATACCACGGATATTAGAAGTGCACACGTCAGGCCGATGGCTTTGGAAAAAAATCAGCTGGTAGGCTCTGTCCATCATATGATTCTTAGTGCAAATTCACTTAGCGGTTTTGCAGGTGAAGTTTGCTGCAGTGTCATATTCAATTCATATATTTGTTCATGTTAGATGGCATATTCATGCAATGGGGTAAAAGGTCATCAGCTGCCACTTTAGAATGAACTGAACATGAATTAAAGAAGACTCTCAATTGTGCACCAACAGCTGCATTTGATTAAAAGTCATAATAATTTGAATAAGACAGTAAAATTGTACAAACATTTACAACTCGGACATAAACATAACCATAAGCCCAAACCCTAACCATGACTGCAATTGAGAAAAAAAACCCTATAAATCTTTTGTATGATCGAAGTCAGACAATAACATGATTTTGCCAGAATTATTACATCTCTAATTACGTTGCTATGAGAGTGTGTTTACTGTTGTGTCTTCTTTTACGTAATTATGCAATTCAAAATGAGGTATTTCCATCTCCAGTTTCGGTCACTCACACACATACATGTTCTCACCCAGGGAGGCCCCATTAGTGTCCCCAGTGCTAGAGTCTCTGGATATTATGGGTAAACCCTTCCCCCAATGTATCTGTCTAGCAATTAACTCAGCTGCAACTTGTGTAACACATTGATACATTTTGTTAAGTAATGCATTGTTAAGAATTAAATTGAACTGTATTGGCTTATTTTATCTTTGTGCCTCAAGGCTTTAGGTTACACAGGACTCTAATGCAAGTTCAACTGTCCTCCAACATGGCACCAAGTGTGAATGACAGGCCTGCCATGGCTCACACGCTTACCAGCAGCTGTCATGCATGCACACACATATCAGAACAGCTTGAGCTTATCACACAGAGATAAATGTAAAGTCTTTCTTTTGCTCAATTCGTTACTCTGACTTAAAGATTTAGTGTGGCTCCAGGCGTGTGTTTCAAAAACAGATTCAAGAGATAATAATACTTGAATACTGGTTGGTTGAGGAAGGTGTAGTATCTATGGCCTGTACTGGATATATAAGGGGGAGGGGTCGTTCATCATGGCCTTGCCCTGTGGTGTCACCCCATGTCTACTTACTCACACAGCTGTCTTCTGTGTGTCCCTGTACAAATAGTATGCTTGCCATTAAATCGAACTATCTAGAAGTAGTTTTTAGAAGTATACTGCTATTCAAAAGTTTGGGTTCTGTAAGATTTTTTGATGTTTTTGAAGTGTCTTATATTGAAAGTGCATTTTATGCATTTATTTGATCAAAATACAGTAAAAACAGTTGTGAAATATTATAATAACTGTTTTCTGTTTAAATATATTTTACAGTTTAATATATTCCTGTGATGGCAATGCTGAATTTTTAGCAGTCATTACTCCAGTCTTCAGTGTCACATGATCCTTCAGAAATCATTCTTAATGTGCTGATTTGGTGGCCTTTCTTGTTATTATTATCAATGCTGTAAATTGCTGTTCTGCTTATTATTTTTGAGCAAACAGTGATGCATTTTTTCAGGATTCTTTGATAAACAGAACTTTTCAAAGAACGGCATTTATTTTAAAATAGAACAAATGTGATCAATCCTGCCAAGCACTGAACATTATTCCTTTCAGTTGGGTGTGTGGAGTCATGTCTTATCTTTCTAGGTCTGTGAGGTGGTGTCAGAATGGCATGCATGTGGAAGAGGAGGAAGGTTGAGTAACATTAGTGTGTTTGTGTATACAGTGAAAGAACAGACACTCAACTCCAGCTACTACAGGACAGTTACACAACACAAAGTGAAGACTGTGAGAGTTTTTAAAAAGTCTTCTTTCTCATTTGCATTTATTGTATACTAGGAACTATTCTTAAACATATACACTGTCTGCAATACATTCGATTATACATTTAAAAAAAAAAAGTAAATCAAGAAACACTGAACCACACTAAAGCCTCAAAATATTTGTCAAACAACGATCTGTTAAGAAATACAGTCAGGCAGTGGCGTAAGATGCATGGTTAGTTAACAACTAACGAACTAGAATGAAAACTACCTGGTGTCATTTAAAACACATATTACACAAACAGAATGTGGAAGTGGAAGTGAGACTTGAAATTCAAAATGTCTTGCACGGAATCTCTGTGGAGAATTATATGTTGTGTGCAAGTGTCTGTGGGTCTGGGGAGGCCATGTCATTGTCAAGTTCAGTAGTCTTGGTAAGCATAGAAAGTTAACAAGCAGCAGTGGCTAATAATATACTTGGCCTTTGGCAGGGCAACAGGTAACATGAGTCTAAACACTCCATATGACCTTCAGCCAAAGCTGGTTTTTAAGGTACAGTGTGTGCACGTCTGTTATAGCTTGTACTTTTCTGCACAATATGTGTTTTATCAACTAGGATGATTCACTTGCTGCATATTTTATGTTGCTTTTGAATACATGTAATTATGCATATGTGCTTGCATGCTTGTAAAAAGTGTTGGGTAGTGGGACAGGCAGGAGGTCTCACAGGTCACCTGAAGCGGTGTGGAATTTCATTTTCAAATCATATAATACTCTGACACTCACTATATTTGGTATTCCTGAATGATGCACAACACTACGCACTAACAGTGTCTAATTACATTAACTAATTGAATTTACTGCAATGCAATTGATGACTAAATGCATGGAAACTGCACCACTGCAGGTCTGTTATCTGTCAGGATGGTATGTGTCCAATACCACCCTGCTGTTCAACAGTTTGGGATCAGTAAGATTTTAATTGAGTCTCTTATGCTCATTAAGGCAGTATTTATTTGATCAAAAATACAGAAAAAACTGTAATATTGTGAAATATTATTGCAATTTCTAATATTGATTTTCTATTTTAATATACTTTAAAATATAGTTTATTTCTGTGACGTAGTGCAGAATTTTCATCAGCCATTACTCCAGTCTTCAGTGTCACATGATGATTTATTATCTGTGTTGAAATTGCTGTGCTGCTTAAAAAGAGCACTGTTCTTTTTAAGTTTTTATTTATCAAAGAATCAAAGAAAAAAATATCACAGGTTCCAAAAAATATTAAGCAGCACCACTGTTTCCAACACTGATTATAAATGAGCATATTAGAATGATTTCTGAAAGATCATGTGGCAATGAAGACTGGAGTAATGATGCTGAAAATTCAACTTTGCTTCACAGGAATAAATATTAAACATTAAAATAGAAGACTGTTAATTTAAATTGCAATACAATTTCACAAAATTACACTTTTTTTCTGTATTTTTGATCAAATAGATACAGCCTTGATGAGCATAAGAAACTTCTTTAAAAAACATTAAAAATCTTTTTGAACCCAAATTTTTGAATGGCAGTGTATATATCAACTATCAACATCAACCACTAACTTAAGCTACCAAAAGCTGCAGCAGTATCTAAGAAATAGTGAAGCGTTCAAGTTTATTTTGTTATTGTATCAAGTATGTGACATCAGAAGGCAAGACCTGTTTTTGAGTTTATGTTTTTGTTAAACGCTCTTATTTCTTGTACCCCTCTTCTCTCTCTCTCATTTCAACACTCCTACATCCCATCCTCCGTCTCTCCGGGTTGTATTGCATTGACTCAGCAAAGAACTCGATCAGTGAAGTTGATATAAATCAGAATTTAATGTTAATGATTTATGGCAGAATTTATCATGATGCATATGGATATAGATTAAGTAAACTAGTAGTTTACTTTAGTAAATGGATTGTACGCCTTTCAATAACTGTACCGCATTATATTTCGAGTGTTAACTGCTTAAAATGAGTTTCACTCTACACGTGTGAGAACGCCTCATGAACTTGAGAACAACAAATCTGACTCAAAATGCCTCTTACACATGACAAGAATATACTTACAGACATACAGAAAGAGAGAGAGAGAACTTCCCCTTTCATATCCATAGCACTGTGAGTCTGCTAATGGAACCACAGATAATTATTCTGACACCCTGGTTCATACTGTTTCACTCTCTAAGTATATGACTGCAGTCTAGCCACTTACATAGGTACATAAAGAGTGTATCATGTGTACAATTGGCATGTGTTGCATGAAATGTGATATGACTGAGTGTATTAATGTGCAGCACAGTGAGTCCACCAGTACACAGTGTGCCTGGCCAACTTAACATATTATTTATATAATTATGGAGAATTTCTCTCTCTAAATAATTATACAGTGCAAATGAAATACTATTATTTTTTGGTAGATTTTGTAAATATTTTACTGCTTTGTTACTGTACATTTATGAAGCTTAGTAAGAAATCCTAGATAGATTTCAGACAGAAGATTATATTGCTGTGTGTTATAGATGAAAATATTGACAGCGTATTTGAAAATGTCTGAAAAGTCTATTTCGAAGAAAAATGTAGTTAACCTAACATTATTTATTTTGTGACACATTCTTTTTCTCGCTCTCTGGGATTACAGTATGTGTAGCTGGTGGACTTTTCTCATGAAATGAGTACCTGACTGAACTGTAATTGCTGGTTCACCACATTTATGTGGTTTTACTGACGTTTGTGTGGCTTCAGTAGCATGCACATTGTTTTTCTGTGCTCAGGAAGCAGATGTACACCATATAAAGTGATGCATTGTTACTGTTTGTGTTTCAGATCCTGTAGATACAGAATTCTAGAACTGCCCATCAGTAGAGACAGAACCAACAACTCTCCCTGATGGCCACCTGCTGCCACTGCAATCTGAAAACAAGAAAGGAGAGTGATGTGAAGATTATGAGAGTGTGATAATAAGACAAGCAATGAGATGACAGAGTGTGTTGTGTTAATCAGTTATTAATTGATAAATAACCACTGATAAATGAAATAAATGACGAGGGAGTTTTGTTGTTGGAGTTTGGACTTTTCCGTATCTTTTCTCAGAACATTGTTTTTTTTTAAATCACGGTTTATGTATATTATTTTTAGGTATTTATATATATTTCATTTTCTAATCCAACCAGTACCAGTGCAGTGTAATTGATCTTTGTGTGCATAATTGCTCAGAAGCAGTATTAGTTTGTTTCCATTTGAAGCGCTGTTGTGTTCTGAGTTGACTACCACAACATTGACACCAGAACATGTCTGTGGTTCATATGATTTTTTCCCCTACAAGCTCCCTTTAGCTTTAGCTGTAGAAAATGCACCAGCTCAGTTCATAAAATACAGCCTGCAAAACTAACCTTGACTCTGAGTATTACTGAGTTGTGACATCAGTATGCAACACAGGAAGCTGACTTAACACTGTAACAATGAAGGAGTTTGTGAGACTGTCCTATTCTCTGGAATGCTTGTTTCACATATGATTAATAGGAGGTACTGGGTGGATGCTTGTGGGAGCAGCTGGTTTGGTGTTTGTCTGCAGATTGTTTAAAAAGTCCCAGGCCTTTGTTTATTTGGCAAGGCTCAGGATTTCAGAAAGGGCGTTAGAGCTTAAGTAGTCAATAGTTATGTAATCCATTTGAAATAGCCACAGCAACTGAGAGATGCATTTTTTTGAGATGTTGGCTTGGCTGGCCTCTGCTTCTTTTCTTATGTGCTTAATACCACAGGTCCTGACTGAGGATAAGTAAGGAAGAAACATACATAATATTTGTGTACATTCATGGGGCCTAATTCATGCAACACAAGCAGAAAAGATTTCTGTGTAAATATAGTAGTCAACATTTGAAGTGGATCAAAAAAGTTAATCAAAGTTGTCCTAAGACAAGAATGGGTATTGTTTTTGTTTTAGGATAACTATGATGAAAGGTTTTGATCCACTTCAAATGCTGACAACTGTAGTTTGTAAAATAGTCTCATGTACATTGTTGCATCAAACTGAATGTTTCACGAATAAGACCAATTATATTTTAGTTTTGATGGGGATGTTGAGCAGAAAGAAACTACTTTTACAATAAATTAATTCAGAATATATATAATAAATTATATGGATATTTTACATATATAAACATTCATTATTTTGCTTTGAAATAAAAGAGCTTAAGTGTCTTAAATAGATTTGTATTAAAAATATTTGTATGATTATTTATTGAATTTATCCTGCGTTTATGGATTAAATATACTATTGAATTATATTTATTTGAAAGATAAACTGATGGATTTGGTTGATGCAGTGAATCCTGCTTGTTCAGGCGGCAGCCTTGTACTGAACTTTAAATCTTTGCTGACATGACAAGTCCTTGATGTTGTCTTTATAGGTGTGGTACGCTATATGTAAGCTAGTGCTGCTTATTAATTATGCTCTATTTCGCCTCAACCTGCTCCCTAACTATTGTATCTGTTAGGTTTTTTTTTTTTTTTTTGTAAATAGATAACAAATGAAGTGTTTGAAATGCTCTTAACTCATAAATCTTTGGGTTCTATCCTAATGTCAACTCACAGCATGACATCTGTTAATGTGTATACTGTGTGTTGGTCAAAACTATCAAATATAAGCAGGGGCGTCATGCACTCATTATTGTGGGGGGTCGTCATGTGACATAGCAGCCAACAGCGCTTGTGTTTTATTTATTTATTTTTTCCTTTTTATTCGAAACATTCCCAAACGCATTAACTATATCATGAAATATCTTTATA